>JAODAL010001942.1:0-115000 GCA_025379985.1 Phyllomedusa bahiana
GCCCGTTTTCATAAAAAGGGGTTTTTCAATTTGAAAAATTGGGGTGTTTTTGGGGGTGCACGGCCCCGCTTGGGAAGAATGGGTTCCTTTTTCCCCCCTTTTTTTCCCCCCCTCCTTCGTCGCCCCCTGTCTTTTTCTTGTGTATATGTTTTTGTCTTTATTGTTTCATGGATCAGTTTTTTTTATAAAACCCGGGGGGCAATCGCCCCGGGAAAGGGGGGGGCTGCTCGGGGCAAAAAAATCGCTTCAAACCCAGTGAGGCCCTATCCCCGGGTTGGGGGGCGGACGCGTTTATTTCCCCATGTGGTTTAAACAATCGGGGTAGGTGCTCTCTTGTTTCCCAAGCTCCCGGGTTTTTCAGGTCACCGATGCCACCAATTAAAACCCCAAAAAGGGGGGGTTTTCTTGTTTCCCACCAGTTTTCCCGTGTTAGGCCTTCCTGAAGGTTACATTTTTCAAAAGGGTTGTTAATAGGCTATATATCCTTGTATGTTAGGGTGGAATGTATGGGCCCTTTGTTTTATTGCTGGAAAATAAAAATTTTTCTTTATTTGCGCTGTTCGGGGCAAGGTTGGGCCCCGCCCCCCCTGCCAGAAGGGGGGGTGGGGGGGGTTTTCCCCACGTGGGAGGGCAGATACGGGTTTTCAAATCACGTTTCTGATGTCCACCTCCAACCGGGGGGGCATCCTTGGGGCCGCCCTTTTTGGGTTGGGGGGGTCAAAAAATTTAAACCCAAAAAATAACCTAAGGGGCTGGCAAACCCTTTTCCCTTTAAAACCCGGGTATTTCACGCCTACACCCTCCTTTTATTTATTAGCATTCCTTTAAAAAACAAAAACTTGGGGCCGTTGGGAAGGATACCCCGGTAAATTTCCAGGCAAGGGCTGTATTTATTAAATTTGTGTTATGAAGAAGATATATGTTTTTTTTTTTTTGGCTCTGGTTTTTTCGGAAAAATTTTTTAATAAACATTCAGTTATAAAAAAAAATAAATAAAAAAAATAAATAAAGTACCCATATTTTGGGAACGGCCCCCGTGATAACGACCCCGCCCCATAAATTTGTCATGTTTAAATTAACCTTTTTTTCCCAAAAAAAAGGCTTTTAAAAAAAAAAAAAAAACAATCACAGAAAAATTAATGTTCATCCCCCAGCACAAAAAAAAGGAATAAAAAAGCGAAACAAAAACTCTAGGGAAAAGCGAAAGTTGTACCAAATTTAAACGTTTAAATTCATCCCCCAAAAAAAAAAACCCCCCATACTCATGTATACGGAAAAATAAAAAATTTTATAGTCTCAGAAAAAACGAAGCATAAATATTGTTTTAAAACAACTAAAAAAAAAATTTTTTTTTTTTTTTTAAAAGTGCTTTTAACATAAAAAAAAATTTTTAAAAAAATTTGGGTATTTGCCCTAATTCGTAGCAACCCAAAGAGTAAAGTAATTATCACGGGTACTGCACTTTTACCCTTTTAAAAAATAAAAAAAAAAACACTCTAGGATTGCGTATTTTCTTCACCCCGGGCCCCCAAAAAAATGGATTTAAAAGCAATCAAAAAACCTTTGTCCCCCCCCAAAAAATGATACTAATAAAAACGTCAAACTATCTTTCCAAAAAAAACAAGTCCCCACCCCAAAACCCCAAAGCAACGAAAAATTTAAAAAAGTTATGGGGTTCAGACTATGGCGAGCAAAAACGTTTTTTGGTTGAAAAAAAAGGGGTTTTATTTTTATAAAGCAGTAAACATAAAAAATGAAAATTTAAAAAAGGGTTTCGTGTAATATATTGAACCCTGGGCAGGGGGAAATGGGGACCATGTTTAAAATTTTTAAAAATACATTTACCGCTATAAAAAAAAAAAATAAAAAACACTACCCAAAATTGCTGTTTTTTTGTTCCCCAAAAAATCTCCGAAAAAACCTTAATTTTAAAAAAGAAAATAGCATCTTTTGCCCCCATAATGGTTTCCAAAAAAAACTTCAACTTTATCCCGCAAAAAACAAGCCCCTTACAGCAAAATAAAAAAAATTATGGCTGTCAGGGAATTTGGACACATAAAAAAGCAATTTTTTATAATTTTTTACTGTGTAAAAATTAATAAAACAGAAAAAAACTATTAAAATCTATATCATTGTAATTGTACCCACCCCCTAGTAAGTTTACTTTATTTACACTGCATGGCGAATGTGTAAAAATTTAAATTTTAAAAAAAAAATGTCCCAACTGCGGGTTTTTTCTCCCAAATTTTTAAATTTCCCCAATTTCTAAAAAAAATATTGCAAAAATGTGCATTCCAAAATGCACAGTAAAACCCCCAGATGAGATCCCTGATGGGGGTTGAATCCAAAATGGGGCGATTCTGGAAAAGGTTTTGCCTGTTCTGCTTTTTTTGGGGGCTTTGCCAAAAAGCGACTTTGGGCCCCCCAAAACAAAATTTGGGGGGTTTCCCAAAAACCAAATTGCGCTCCCCCCCTTATACGCCTGCCTTGGTCCAAACAGCAATTTACACCCCATGGAGGGTATTGCCGAAATTGGGAAAAAATTGCTTAAAAAAGTTTTAAAGGGTTCTTTTTTTCCAAGGGGTTTTGTATATATGAAAAATTTTTAAACTAAAATTTTAGATTATTGAAAAAAAAAATTTTTTTAAATTTTTACAGCCTTTTTGCTAAAAAAATTTTTTTGAATCAAATGTGGGGTTTTTATAAATCAAAGCAAACCCCGGGTATATTCATTAAGGGGGGGAGTTTCCAAAATTTTTGGTCTTTTTTAGGGGCGTTTTTTAAGTTTTAGCACCTTAGGGTGTCCCCAAACCTGAAATTTCGCCCCAATAAAATCGTTTTTGGAAAAAAGGCCCCAGAGTCCGTGGGCCTTTTTATTTCTGGGGCTTTATGGCGTGGGGGGAAAACCCAAAAAATGCATAGGGCCAAAAAAAGGGGGTATCTCTAAAAACGGAAAACCTGGGGGAATTTTATTAAGTTTCATTTTTCCTAGTCAAATTTTTCCGTATTTTCCAAATTAATTTAATTTGGATAAATATTGAAAATCTTTCAAAAAAAAATGAAATTTTAAAAATCTTTTTTACCCCCCCCCCCCACCCCCCCCCCCCCCCCCCCCCTTTTTTTAATTTTTGTGAAAAATTGAAGGGTTTTTGAAAATTCCTAAATAGTGTTGTAAATATGTTAAGGGGTCTAGTTTTCTCAGTTTGGGATCACTTATTGGGGGGGATTAACATGCAGGCCCCCCCAAAGCCCCGTCAGAAATTGGGTTATGGGCCCCTTAAAAAATTTTGTAAATTGGGAAATTTTTTTGAAAATGTGAGAAATTCTACTAAAATTTTTAAAACCCTCTAATGTGAAAAAAAAAAAAAAAACATTTAAAAAAAAAAGAAGGCCAAAACCCTTTTTTTGGGCATATGGTAGATCTAGTTTTAAAACCCATTTTTTTGGTGAAAAATTATCTTTTCTTGCACGCAGAAATTTTGCAACTTTCAAAATCGCAAATTTTTTTTCCCCTAAATTTTTAAAAAATTTTTGATATTTTTCAAAAACAAAACAAAAGGGTTGTATGGATAAAAAATTTTTAAATAACTTAAAGCACAATGTTTTCCGAGAAAAAAATCTCTGGGAAACAAAATGAAAAAGGTAAAAAATGTCAAAAAGTTATTCTACATTTAAAAATTGGGCAATTTTTCAGATTTCAAAAAAAAGGGGGGTCAGGAAGGTCAAAAAAAGGCTGGGGTCCTTTTAAAGGGGGTTTAAACTGTTATAGGGTGGTCTGAGAGGTAGGAGGCCATTTTACCTAAATAAAGAGGAGACATGGAATTCTACAAAGTGTGGGAAGGGAAAAACGAAAAAGGGGGGGCAAAAGGTTTTTTTTAAAATTAAACTTCAGCAAAACTCAGCATTTAAAAGTGACAAAATTTTTTGGGGGGCCGGCGTTGGGTTTTTTGGGGTATTACAGAAACGGATTAACAGTTGATTTCTTTCAGCTATGTGCTAATTGGGAATGCACCTACAGGTGTGACCAAACTTGTTTTTAAGTCAGGAATCCAGTAGTACATTACAGTCAAATTTGATGACAGACTTAAAAGGGTTGTTAAATTCAACGTTTTATCTCACCTAAGGGTTTGTTTTCCTGTTTCATTTTTTAATTCCCGGTTTTCTGGCAATTCTGTTTTCAGTGCAGAGTGTTTAAAGGGCCATGGTCCCGCAGGATTTAGCAACCAGAGTTTGGGCCCCTTAGGGTGAGATAAAAGGGGCTGTTGCTATAGAAACTGAGGGAGCCTGTTTCAAACCCCCTCAAAAGGGGTATCTAGGAAAAGGTTGGACCCCTGTTAATGGAAACATATTTACAGTGAAATTGTGTTTTTCAAGGACATTTAACATATAAAGCAATTATTGTGGTAAGACAACCCCCTTTTTAAAGGGGGCGAAAGTTTGGGGGACAAATTAGAAAGAGCCCTATGTTTAATTTGGGGTTTTAAAGACTCACAACTGATGATATCACTGGGTCATCAGGGATATGGCCTAGTCAGTCTGCTGGAGGTCACCTATGCATTTGGTGATCTCATAGGGGTGGTGATCTCATTATAGGCAGTATCAGTAATATTGCCTGACTGTTTCTATCTAAAGGCCTGGAGTAAGTGGTGATGTCACAGATAACCGTGTAGCAGTGATGTCACAAGAAAGGACCTAGCCCTATAAACTAAGCAGCAGTATTTCCAGCTGCAAGACAAATATGGTAGCAGAATTCAGGGACAGGAATGGCCAATGCTCTCTAAGGCTGCATAGAGATAATGATGTTACATGAATGATATCATAAGAGCCTGTATACCTTGGTAATGTCACTGGTAAAAATATAATTATGGTTCATCAGCGATATAAGCTACTGTTGTGGTACTCTATAAGAAAATAGGGTGATATAAGCTACTGTGTGGGTATAAGAAAATAGGGCATGTGGTAAAGTCACAGATATAGTGACATCACAGGGGTCGGTGACAATGTCTAGGTGACATCACTGCTGGTTACCTAATTGGTGGAATTAGGCTGCTTGATCCTCTGTAAAGCCCTAATGGTGTCACAGGGATGGTGATTAAATAGGCAATATCAGTGATATATCCTGACAAGTCATCCTTAAAACCCTAAATGAGGTGGTGACATCTCAGGTGGTGGCCAATGACTTGACATAGAGTGCTGCTGGCCCTATGAATTGAGCAGAGGGACCCACAGCTGCCATGGTGTGTCTATATCCATAGCTGGAATGCCATGCCTTTGATGTGGATTAGTGATGATGTCAGCTTTTTGGTGACATTACCGCTGATGATGTCATTGGGGGGCAGGGGCACTAACTAAAGGGCCCACTTTAGGGCAGCAGGTTTTGTGGTGAGAATAGTGTCATAATTAGGAAATGTCCATTAAAGGCCCAAAAATGGTTTGTAAAGTAACAAGACATGATATTACAAGAAGGGTATTGTGGGGTTCTCTACAAATTGAATACTGAGACCTGTAGCTGGCCCAAAAGAATGTTTGCAAACTAGCTTCAACTTTGATACTCTATGGTCGATGATGATGGTGTGGCCAACACGCTTTAATGAGTGATGACATTTTTATCCTCAAACTGTATGGAAATCATATGAAATACATAAAAAAATTCTATTAAAACCTACTTCCATGCCCAGGCTCGTTAAGGAATCCCAGGTGCCAATACACATTAGTTAAATGTCAGCCAAATTGATTATTTTCAGCAGGTTAAGCCAAATACTTAGTTTGTATTAGAGGTGGAGTTCCCAGACCTAGCGACATGTGTTGTCTGAAAGAAGGATGGGCCATGTTGGTTTACCCATGTGACATAATGGTCTGTTAGAACAGTCTGACCTGTCCTCCTGTTCCAGTTCTTTTGAAATTAAATGTTTTTTATTTAAATTCAGCCATACCTAGGTTGCATGTTTATTAAGGAATTCAGCATTTTATGTACCAACATACATATCAAAACACACCTACAGTGTCCCATTGTTCTTCAAGCTGCAGTTGACTCCTGTTTTATGAACGTGGACTTTTCACCACTTCCATCGCTCTTGGCACTTTATGGAAATTGGTGTGGCTTAACAGGAGGGCTGTGGTCTTTGCAGTATTTACTATAATTTACACCAAAAAGTGGTGTGTATTGTAGCAGATATCCGCTCCAAAATATAGATTTCCATCTGTGGCACACAGACAGCCTTAGATACAACAAATTTATCAAGAGGTATACACCACTTTATAAACTTTTAACTTTTTTATTCCTGCAGCCTTATTTCTTCAACTGGCATGTGAGATGCTAGTCTAATTAAATCTACCCCTAAGTGTGAAGGAAGCCGTATGGAAGGACATATGTTCTTCAGTCAGCTGTAAAGTCTGCTAAATGGAGAAAAATCTTAGTGTAGCTCTATTGCCAATCTATGGGAGATGTGGAGAACTGTCCAACAAGAGCTTCTAATACAGAGCAGTCTAGAATACTAATTCCAGGTTATATGCTGCAGCTTATTGTTTTATTACATGGTATGTGAGCTTCCAGTCTTATTGGCAGAAATATGAAGACATCAGATCACATTATTAGTTTTAGTTTCTGGAAAGGATTTTTCCGCTTAATCTCAAAAATATGTTCCCCAAAGTAATAAGCTTAGGTTCTTCAGATTCACATGAAATTCCTCCTAAGAAAACCAAGAATTACAACATACATATTAACCTACATGCTAATTGCTACAGAGCTCTTAGTAGCTAATCATTAGGATGTAATTAACATATTTTTATCTCGTATAAGTAAAAAAAAAATTCTCTGAACAATAAAAAAAATACCTGGAAATACAAGACCTTGAACTATCCTCTCCTGTTTCCATCCAAATTCTATTCAGTGGCTCCTATCTGTTATATATACTGCATACAAAAGGGGTTCCCTATTGAGTACTCACCCACTATAAGTCAGAATGGAGCACTACTCTGTAAAAAGACATATGAATGGCCACCATGTAAAAAAAAACTGTTGGTAGCTTCCCACAGCAAAGGGAACCCGACAATCGGAGTGATCGCCTGATCTGGGCAGAAAGGGGGGAAAAACCTTTATCGCTTTTATCTTCAATCCTAGCTATTGCTCCTAAAGGGCGGTTGCCAGACAATGCCATCCTCTAGCTGGTGCTCACAGTGGGCACAAAACATCACACATATATCTGTGGGAAATGACCCTTTATGCTACGTTAAAGGGCATATTAAAAAATTTTAGTGGGGCCAATGTACATCTATTCTAGGATCGGGTCTATAACTTTTTTTGTTCATATAAAGTAGCAAAAAACGATGTCCCAAACTAAGTTTTTGTCCCTAACTGATATTAAATTAGGCCTCATTTACGTCACATTTTTGGCCTCAGTTGGTGATATCCATCAGGATACCTTGAAATTTTTTTCCAACAAATACCCCCGTAGAGCTGTGACAAGGGCAAAAGAATTTACCCTATAGATTACTATGGCCCTGTCATTTTGCAGATTTTTAACATCATTTTTCATTAGCATTTTTTATGTTGTCCGATGTTACTTTATTTTTTATTACATGCACTAAATACAAAGCCTTTTTTCATTGTCATTTGCATTTTGTTTTTTTTTTTTTTCAAAAATAGCATGCTTTTTGGCTTTTTTTTTCTGGTGGTTTTTCCTAGGTTTTTTTTATTGGGCTTTGAAAAGGTGCCCGGGAAAAAACCAAAAAAAAGTATGCCCCTTAAAAACATTTGTTTTAAAAAAAAACAATGAAACAATCGCATTTTTTCCAAGCCAAAAAAAATAGGTTGAAGGGATGAAAACTGTAAATTAAAAAAGCCACAATCACAAGAACTGTCTACAAGCAGGACCCTCAGTGTGCACATTGTGGTATCAGTTATCGGTTCAATTTTGTAGAAAATTTTATTCTTCAATTTAAATTTTATTTATCCCGCTTAAGATTTTCCGGAGTATCTGTAATGGTAAGGCGGGATTCACGTGCGTGAAATAAGACAAAAAATATAGCCACTATGATGCCCAGCAACCTCAAGCGACCTTGGTAGTAGCGTTTTACCTTTTTCATGGGGTCTGCCCAACGAACCCCAACCTAAAAAAAAGTGGACAACACAATGTTTTCAGGCATGGGTTTACAGGAGCAAAAATCAATATAACATTCTGTATTTAAAACTTTTTTTTCGTACTCTTCCACCCAGTCATCAGGCATTGTGTGACATTGGGTGTGCCAAAGGGAAACCCTGAATCCTAGTGATTATGTCAGGTCCCTTTAAATTTGAAATATGTACAATATTCACGGGCTTCAGATGGCTGCCCCTGCAACTGTCCTATCCGTTGCAAGTACTGAAGTAGACATTTATTTATGTATTTTACAAGGCAGGTGATTAAACGTTTTTGGGAACCCACACCAGTTCCAAAGTGGCAGTCCTGAGCCCCCTTTCTTTTTTATTTGGTCGGGGGTGAAATGGAATCTATACAGGGCGAAAAAGGGCTAAAAGAAAAAGTCAAGCTCTGTATGCAGTTGTTTCAATAACCAAGCTCTGTATGTAGTTGTTTCAGTCAGTCCACATATTATTATTATTATTATTATTATTATTATTATTTTAAAATGTCATTGATTCTGTACATTCGAAAGGGGTTTATATACTGAACATGGTATACCAACAAACAACTAACAACTATTACAGAGGGAGAGAGGACCGTACCCGCCAGAGGTTACAATCTGCAAGGGAGGAGAAAGGAGAAAGAATGTTAGGGACATACATATTTGTAAGATGTTGTAATAGTAACAGGGTTACTGTAGCTTGGAGCCTATGTTAAAGAGATGAGTATTACAGGTCACTTTTGAAAGTTATAAAGGTGGCAGAGAGTCTGATGTGCTCGGGTAGCAGGTTCCAGAGTATGAGGGATGCACTTTAGAAATCTTGGAGATGGTTGTGCAAGAAGCTAATCCCATGAGTGCAGAGAAAAAAGTTCTGATAGGATCTCGAATTGTGTGAGACCAATAGACTTTGAGTGCAGCAGTACTTCACTCAACGGTCTCCTGACCATGGTTGTGCAAAAAGTGGCATGGCCCCAGGAATCTTACATTTATCACCTTAACTGGTGTACAGGTGATAAATATCTATTGTGTGACAACCTCTTTATGCTACACAGAGGCGTAACTTGAAGCTTCTGGGCCCTGGTGCAAATAGTAAAATGGGACCTCTCAATTACCATGTGCCATTTACAATGCTGTGTCAGAGGGGCTTTTGGGGCCCCCTCAGGATGCAGGGTCCAGTAGCAGCTGCTACCTCTGCACCCCCTGTAGCTACGCCCCTGATGCTACACTACTATACCAGGTTGAGCTGAATTTCAAATGAGTTTTCCAACTGTGACATTTATGGCATATCAACAGGATACACAATAAATGGCTGATAGATGTGGATCCCATCTATAGGACTTCCACCTATCTCGAGAATGGGAATCGCTTCTTGTCATGGCTGCAGCGGAGAGGTGGCCGCATATGAGCGTCTCTCTCCTTTCACTTCAATGGGAGTTTCAAGTACTCCCAGGCATACTTAATCACCTGTACTCTGCACTTCCACTTCCAAAGGAGAACAAAGAGAGTTGAGCATGAGTGGCCACCTTTCACTGCAGCCATTGAATGAATGAGGACGGGGAGGTAAGAGTCCCCTACAGATAGACAATGATCTCTAAATACGTTCTAAATGTACAACTGGAAAACGCTACTTTAAGTAATCATGCTTAGTGCAAAATATTGTAAACAAACTATAGTGAAACCAGTCAGAGACCTCCCTCATGCATACAATAGGGCAAATTTACTAATGCTGTCTATTCTTAGTGTAAACTTAAAATAGACAGTGTAAAAATGCTACCATTTTATCACTATATAATAAATCTTGCGCATGTTTAGACATTTTTGTCTAACATTACGGCACTTTTTAGTTGGCTTTGTTTGTGCCAATAATTGCACCAAAATTTTGGCTTGCACCATTGCATATTATACAATGCTCCTTCCTACTAGTCCCTGATGCCGACGCCATCCGCTGCCACTGCCGGTCCCAAATCGATACCAGTCGCTAAGCTATCGACTTGGTACCTTGGCAATTGGCACTGTCGGTGGCGCCGGGGATTAACTGTATGTGTGTCCTCTGGATGCACATACGGTTAAAGGCTTCTGCGGAGAGTACTCCGTAGAGTACTCCAGTGAGCCGCAAGCAGGCCTGATGACATCACACCACCTGTGCAGGAAGACCGGGAGCAGCGACTGTTAGCTCTTCAGGGAGCAGGGGAAAGGGGAATACTGTTAGTTTTCTATTTTTAATTGGCAGATTAGACCTCTCTACCTGCTGGGGGACCTATAACCTGCCTATATACCCACTGGGAGACATATAACGTGCCTATATACCCACTGAGGAACTTATAACCTGCCTATATACCCACTGGGGGACCTATAACCGGCCTATATACCTACTAGGCGACATATAACCAGCCTATATACCTTCTGGAGGACCTATAACCTGCCTATATACCCACTGGCTGACCTATAAACTGCCTATATACCTACTGAGAGACATAAAAACTATATATCCACCTACTGGGGGACTCTATTACCTATACTGGGGTACCCTATTACCTATACTGGGGTACCCTATTACCTATATATATATCCTGGGGGGCATATTTTTAACTAACTGCATTGTGAAGTTGCTAACAGTCTTTAAGCCGGTTGTTAAGGCCTCAAGTCCATTGATAAGAGTTTAGCGATCAACTCCGGGATCAACTTCCTATGAAGCCATGGCCCCTTTGTTGGATGCCCTTTTGTGTCTAAATACTGACTAAACACATAATAAATGTGGTGCATAACACATATGCCAGTACTTTGCCACAAATTATTACAGTATATGTGTGTAGTATACAAAAGTTGGTGGTACAATACACTATTAAGAGTTAAAAGTGTTCAATAATGTTTATGTTCAATAATGTTTATGTAATTAATTATTACCTATTATTTATTATTTTCTGTGTTATTGCATTATATGTGTGTGAGGAACCGGTCAGGGGCACACAAGTAGACACCGACTGAGTGAGGCCCTGACGCTGTTCCCAACCCACTGTCCCACCATTTTGGGAGTTCCCAACTCCTTAACAGATCGGCCCCAAACGAAGACTGCGAGATACACTGAATAAGTGAATACACAGAAGCAGACGAAACAATCACTAAACACAATACCAGAAGGTCAAACTAGCCAGGTCAGCAACAGTCGGGTGAAGCAGTACAGAATCACTAAAGCAGAGGAATAGTCGGTAAGTATAGCCAAGGTCAGGTAACAGGTAAAAGAAGAAAGAGTAACAAGCTAGCTTACAAACACAAAAGGTAACCAGTATAGCAGGCAAGTAGAAATGGCACAGGAAGCCTTTTATAGCAGACCAGAGAACAAAGAACAGAGGTGATAGGTGGAAGCAAAAAAAGAACGGGTTGGAATACAAGGCTGTCAATCAAAAAGACTTGCAAGAAAATGAGTTAACTAGCCGAGTGCTGGAGGACAATGACTACAGGCGTTGGCCAGGAATCAAGTAACAGAGCAGAGAATGACAGTGTTCACACTGGTGAAAACAAATATAAAGAAACTATGGCAGAAACCACGGTTTTTGTTGCAACGGCCATCATGACATTACTCCTACCCCTTAAGAGGGGCCACCGGACCCTCATCAGCGCCGCTCCTCAGGACCATACCCTTGCCAATGCACCAAATCCTGCAGAGAGTTCTAAATTTTGCGAGAATCAATTATTCATTTAATTTCGTATTCCAACTCCCCCTGTACGACCACAGGACAAGGTGGAGAATAAGCAACAATGTCGGGAATATATTTTTTCAATTAACGACTTATGTAACACTGGGTGAATGCGAAGTGAGCCAGGAAGTTGCAGTCTGAACGATACAGGGTTTATGATTTCCATGATGACAAAGGGACCAATAAGGAACGAATTTTGCTGATGGGACTTGAATACGGAGATTTTTTGTAGAGAGCAACACCATGTCACCTACAATATATTCAGATCCGGGTCGGCGTTTTTTAATAGCATATTTCATTTGTTTAAGTTGGGCGTTTTTTAGGGTCTCATGACTCCTAGCCCAGACTGTCGATTAACGGCAGATTTTATTGAGGAAAATTTAGATCCACAACCATTAGCGGCAGAATACCTGGGGTGGAAAACATAGTTTCAGTAAAAGGAAGACAGTCGTGTCAAGAAATTTTCATGATTGTCTAGAGTGAATTCGGCCATAGGCAAGTACTCACTCTACCTTTCCTGGCATTCCAAAACATAACATCTAAGATACTGCTCCAATGACTGATTTAGGTCTTTGGGGATTGCCCCTTGGTTCAGGATGAAAGGCGGAGGAAAAGGACAGCGAGTTGCCCAACCTGCCGCAGAACACTCTCCAGAACCTCGAAACGAACTGTACCCCTCTGTCAGACAAAATATTAGAAGGAATCCCATGGAGTCTCAGTATATGATGAATAAATAATCCTGCAAGGGTCTTGGCAGTAAAGGTTTTTTTTTTTAAAGCGATAAGGTGGCACATTTTGGAAAAAACGGTCTACCACTATCCAGATTACCCAAACTACCTTAGAGGGGTAGTTAGTATAGGAGTGGAGAACTTTTGGGAGAGAAGGCGATGGGACGGAGGTTGGTAAATGGTTCAGCTCCCTGAGGGCAGGACGGCCCCCACTCCCTTCTCAGAGGCATAACCCCCATGTCAAAAGGCTGTTCCGGTTAGGGGGGGACCAGGACAGGAGCAGAAGTAAAACTTTTTTCAAGGTAAAAAAAGGCTTATTCGGCTTCAGGTGTCCAGGAAGGTGGGGTCAGCCCCTTTTTTTATGGGGATCAGTTAGGGGGTTTTGCAATTATGGAAAAATTCTTACGATACGATTAAAAGTTTGCAAACCTAAAAAAACGTTGGATCTCTTTTAAGGTAGTAGGTCTCACCTACTCTACGATGGCAGAAACTTTTTTGCGGATCATTACAGAACACACCAAGGAATGGACGATCTTCAAATGAGAACCACATGAGTTCCCCAATTTGATCAACTCAGTGGCCCCCCAGTCGAACACAGGATTAGGGAAAGCAGAGCCAGGGCAACACCAAGAATATATCTGCAGTGAGGTTTCTCCATGACAAAAAAATGAAAGCTTTTCAGTATGAAAACCCACCCAACATTCAAGTGATCTCTGCAGTACAAAATTTTATTCTTCCGTTGGTTAGGGGGGTAGAATCTGCACCCGAAACCAAAAGCAGAAAAACACAATGGAACTAGTTCCAAAACCCAAGGTTTTGGCAACAACCATATAATGAAAATAAAAAGCAGCACCGAAGTCAATCATGGCTCGACAAACAAAACTCTTGGAATTATAGACCAAGGTTACGGGCAGAAAAAAACATATTATCAGAGTTAGGAGGTCCCTGTACACCTGAGTTACCCTCCTTGAAATCACTCCAAACGCGTTTGGCGTTTCTCTGCGGTGACTTAGGCTTAGTCGGACGTCTCTCAGAAAAATGGCCGGCTTCCCACAATAAGGCACAGGGCATTCTCCAACCATGTCTCCTCTTCATGGCCGCAGATGTAGAGCCCAACACCATTGGTTCTTCTCCGGAAGGACTGAGAGGAAGAGGGTGATGGAGATGGAATGAGGAGTCTTTTAGAGAAGGTTAGAAGGAGGTTTTACAGGAATCCTGACTTGAGCTGAACAGTCAACCCCCCCTGCAAATTTCCCCGCTTCTCTCCTTAGTCTTCTGGGCATAGTCACATCCAAAGTCATAAGGTCACTAAGGGTCTCGTGGATTGGATGGCTGACCATAGCATCTTTTACAGCATCTGCAGCCCTTGTCTGAAGAGGGTTTCAGAGGTTGGTGTAAACACCCGGTCATCATGAACAATGGAGAACTCGGAACAGTAGTCTTCAGCCAAGTGGTTGCCCTGCTAAATAGATAGAAAATGAGTTTCTGCCAATGCCACATGGTTGGGATCATCATGAACCTGGCCTACAACCAGAAACAATCTGTCAACTGATCTCCACTCAGGGACTTCATGGGGTATAGCTAATGCCCAATCCTGAGGTGGGCCCTGGAGGAGAGACACAACAACTGCTACTTTTTCAGCCTCAGTGGGAAAATAATTGAAGAAAAAAATAGGCGACAAGATTCCCTGAAGGTTCGGAAACTGTCAGGGTTTCTGTCAAAGCAATCTGGCAGAAGCATTTTTGGTTTATGCCGGACGCTTGGATCAAAAAAAATAGTGGCAGGTAGGGACACAGACAGTGTGGCAGGTTCAGATGTCGGGGTCATCATGGTATCCAGACGCTGCGAGATTTGATTAATAAGCCCTGTCATGCCCTGAAATTGAGTTGTCAACTCCTCCAAGCGGTACTCATACTGAACTGCCGGGAGAGTTGACTGGGGTAAGGGCCTGCTATAATGTGATGAACCGTTCAGGGGGACACCAACTGAGTGAGGCCCTGATGCTGTTTCGAACCCAATGTCCCTGCCTTTTGGGGGTGCCCGACTCCTTAACAGGTCGGCCCCAACCAAAGACTGCAAGATACACTAATAGGTGAATACACAAGACGCAGACAAAACAAACACTAAACACAATAACAGAAGGTCCAATTAGCCAGGTCAGCAACAGTCGGGAGAAGCAGAACAGAATCACTAAAGCAAAGGAATAGTCGGTAAGTGTAGCCAAAGTCAGGTAACAGGCAAGAAAGAGTAACAGGCTAGCTTACAGGCACAAAAGGTAACCAGTATAGCAGGGAAGGAGAAATGGCACAGGAACCCTTTTATAGCACATCAGAGAACAAAGAACAGAGGTGATTAGTATTGAGTGAACAGTAAAAAGTTCTACTCCGATTGGAACCTCGAACTTTTGTGAGTTTGGTTCGAAGTTCTATTCAAACTCGAACTTGAACTTCAAACCCCATTAAAGTCTATGGGACATGTTCTGGTTAATTTTTATATCTATACAGGTGAGGAGAAGCTGGAATTACCATCCACTACAGTAAACTGGACACGTGGAACAACTTAGTGAAGAAAATTTGGCTCTAAGAGTGACAGAAAAAAATTGAGAGGCTAAAATACTTCATTACTTTCAATTGCTAACTGAAAAGATGAGGACAGCTTGCAGGCTTGGGCGTAGCTATTGGAAGTGCAGCGGTAGCAGCTGCTACAGGGCCCTGCATTCTGAGGGGGCCCAAAAGCCCCTTTGATACATAGGAGATTTAGAGACGATGTGTTACACAATCACTGAACCCCCAAAACTGCAAAAACAGAACTTTTGGGCACTGAGTCTGATTTAGAAAATCCAAGCACTCTGTATAATATATACATGTATATGAGAGTTAGGCGTTATGTGAGCCTGCAAATGTCACCAAATAAAAGCTTCTGGGTTTGGGAAAGATATAGCCAGCAATACCAAACTCCCTAACTATTGATGTCAATGGAGAGGAAAATGCTATCTAACTAACTAGGAGCAGCCTGCACAGTACAGAGATTGAGCGGAAAATGGCATTCACAAGGCAATACAGTGAAATATATATAACATGCTCATGTGATTTTAGCAGCCAATGAGAGCCCTACACCTCAGCGATGAAGTTTTTGACACTTCTCTGTGCTCTGCACTTATTAGATGGCCGCCAAAAGTGCAGAAAGGTGATTGGATGGGCGGCAAAAGTGTAGGAAGCCGCTGTAAACTAAACTGAATATGGCGTGTCGAACTAGAACTGTGTTCGAACGAACAGTAAAATGTTCGTTTCGAGTTCTAAAAATTCGAGAAGTTCAATTAGAACTTAAATTTTCTAGAACAGTTCAATCAACACTAAAGGTGATACGTGGAAGCAACAACAGACCGGGTTGGAATACAAGGCTCTCATTTAAAAAGACTTGCAATGAAATGAGTTAACTAGCCGAGTGCTGACTACGGGCGTTGGCTAGGAATCAATTAACAGAGCAGAGCATGACAGTGTTTACAAATATAAACTATGGCCGAAACCGTGTTTTTTGTTGCAACGACCGTGGCCGACAACCAGAGCTCAAAGCCGGGTCTCTGTCAGGCACAATCATGACAATGTGTTATGTGAAATATATGTAATATATGACATATATATATATATATATATATATATATATATATATATATATATATATATATATATTGTATATATACTGTATATATGTATGTATGTTTCCTCTACTTCCGCCCTCTCCTCTGCCCTCTCCGGCGTCGGGCACCACATGTTACATAGTTACAAAGTTGGTAATGCCGAAAAAAGACAGACGTCCATCCAGTTCAGCCTATTGTGTTAAACTGTTGATCCAGAGGAGGGCAAAAACCCCCATAAGGTAGAAGGCAATTGTCCTTATTTTAGGGAAAAAATTCTTTCCTGAATCCAATCTGGCAATCAGAATAAATCCCTGGATCAACGACTCTTCTTCAGAATCCACTATAACTTGCTATATTATTACACAGTAGAAATGCATCCAGACCCTTTTTTAACTTTTTTAGTTAATTGACCATGACAACTTTCTCTGGCAGAGCGTTCCACAGTCCCACTGCTCTTACAGTAAAGAATCCTGTGAGGAAAATTCACTCATATGACAGTCATCTCTTCAACTTCATAACTAGTCAGATCTCACAGATGGCCCCCAGCCCCCAGGAAAGCTCAATTTACACGTTAATCAGCCCAGCTAAGAACCATTGTAAATGCTCTTCCATAGGAAGCTAACACAGCAGGAGATGTGGACACCTCAAAAGAAGCTTCATCTCCATTAATTGGCACCTAAGACACATGTGTACTCTCAACCCCAGAACAAAGACTTGAAAGCAACTGACCCAGCCGCAGCGGCCCCGATTTTTCATAAATATTTATGAGAGAATCGTGGAACCGTGGTATACCCCAATTTCACATTTTAAAATGTGAATCTTTCTGCACAGCCCGCTGCTACTCCCGGGTTTCTAGGGCGCATGGGGACTGAGAAATCGAGAACTGGACTTAGGGAACACCTAGGATAGGGGTGTCGGGCATGAGGGCGTAGTGTAGGTCCAGCCGATTCTGGTGATGCCACCGGCTCAGTTTTGCGCCAATACCCTGCCGTGTTATGGTCCATTTTTGGTTTTTCAGTCAGAAAGTGCATGTCCAGAATGGGAGGAGTTCATAGGCCGTCCCAGGGGTGTGTGGGGGATTGTAGTGGGCAGCCACGTTGGCTGTCCCATTACAGATATAAGCAGGAGCCTGGGTGGGCTCAACCGTTGATCCAGGAGGGGGGGTACCTAAGAGCGTTTCCAGGAGCATCCACACACATAAGCCAGGTCACATAAGCCCCCCCAAGTGAGCCGAAAACCATAGGTAACTGGAAAAATTTTACTCCCTTTTGGGTCTGTAACCCATATTATATTTGCACCTCTGACTCTACCTGTATATTATTATCATTTTGTATATATTTGTCTAGTGTGCACTCCAAGGCTAATTAAATCTATAAACTTTAATCTGAGTTAATCTGTCTTGATCATCGGCCTCACACGCCTCCCACCAAATGTAATGTGTCATCCAACCCTCTTAATAATGTGGACAATGTTGTTAACATGCTGAGGGGAGTATGGGGGTGGGTGATATGGTGTGTTCCTCTCCATCCTGTGGAGAGGATATAAGGTCAGTGGGTTGCAATAGGGCAGCAGGATGTGTCCAGCAAGCCTGCTGGGATTTGTTGTCCCCTGGTGTGGCATCAGAGGGGACAAACAGGGGGCAGACAGCTGTGGTGGGGAAGCATGCAGGTGAGGCAGGGCTTCCAAGAAAGGCCACAGGGCAGGGCCTCCCCACAGCCAGAGCAGACAGGGAGCAGACAGCTGAGGGGGGGAGCATGCAGGTGAGGCAGGGCTCCCGGGAAAGGCCACAGAGCAGGGTCCCCCACAAACGGATGTCGGAGGGCCAGGTTAGGCCAAGCAGACTGACGACTTATATAAGACGCCGAGGGGGAGGGAAGCCCCACCAGCGGTTGCAGCGGTCGTGGCCACTGTCACGCACATTGGGAGGCCAGGAGCCAGGAGGCCCATCGGCCAGGTAATGGCCAGGTAGGCCCGTAGGAGGGCCAGGAGATAGGTCCCAGGGCACCCACAGATGACGTGGCAGTCTCATCCATTCTGGCCACTTCTAGTCGAGAGTTTCAGGCAGCGTTAGCCTGAAAGCTCTCAAGGAGCAGGCGGCACAGCCACCCTTGGACTCAGACACTGCACGCGTGGTCTGGGACCAAGGACAGCTGTACCACGTGACGGTCCGGCCGGGTTCACCAGAGGCGTGGCCCAGAGACCGACGGTTGGTGGTACCTTATCCATTTAGGGCGGAGTTGTTGCGGGTTGCCCACGAGATTCCGATGGCCGGACACCTAGGGATCACCAAGACCAAAGAAAGGCTGGTCCAGCATTTCTACTTGCCAAAGATGGGGACTGATGTGGCTGCCTACTGCTGTTCGCGCGCCACCGGTCAGAGGGTGGGGAAGGAGGGGCCGAGGCTCAAAGCCCCACTGGTACCTCTGCCTATCATAGACAAGCCTTTCAGGAGGGTGGCTGTGGATTTAATTGGCTGCTGTCCATTCCCAGCAGCCCGGGAAACGCTTCGTACTGACGGTGGGTAACAAATGCCACTCGGTACCGGAAAGCGGTAGCCCTGTCATCCATTTGGGTCGAAGGTGGCCACCGCCATTACTGGAGATTTTCTCTCGAGTGGCTTTCCCAGGAAAGGGCTCACTGACCAGGGGACCCAGTTCTGTCGCAGTTAATGGAGCCCTTTGTGCAAGTTTATACAGGTGCAACATTGGTGGCCAGCCCTACCCCCCACAGACTAATGGCCTGTGAGAAGGTTCAATGGCACCCTGAAGCAGATGCTAAAGATGTTGGTCGACACCCACGGGCGCGACTGGGAGCGGTACCTCCTACACCTGCTATTCGCATACCGGGAAGTCCCACAGGCCTCAACGGGGTTCTCTCCCTTCGAGCTCCTGTATGGGCGAGCCCCTGGCTCTGGTGATGGAGGCCTGGGAAAGAGACTTAGCAACCCCGGAGGTGTTGGTCATTGAGTATGTCATGCACTTCCGTGACAAAATGCAGACCTTGACGCAGCTAGTGCACGAGAATATGCGACGGGCCCAGGCCGACCAGAAGCAGTGGTACGACCAGAACGCTTGTGAGAGGACCTACCAGGTGGGTCAGAAAGTGTGGGTACTGGTTCCCGTACCACAGGACAAGCTTCAGGCAGCCTGGAAGGCCCATATGTCGTGCACCAGCAACTCAACGCAGTCACGTAACTGGTCACCCTGGACCACGACCGGAGAAGGCGGAAGGCCTTCCACGTGAACATGATGAAGGCACATCATGAGTAGGAGTGTGCCCTTCCCGTGTGCAACCTGCCCAAGGAAGGTGAGACGGAGACCCTCTTGGATATGCTCGCCCCGGTCAGGGAAGGTGGATCCATAGAGGATGTGGAGATTTGTGGGCAGCTACTGGAGGACCAACGGTCCCCAGCTGTTGGCAAACTCTCACCCTTCCGGGCATTGTTCACTAAGTGCCTGGAAGGACGGAGTCAGCCGTCCATCACGTGGCCCTAGGGATCCCCCCCCAAATTCGGCGTTCAGAAATATCCGATCTCCCCGAAGTGCAGCAGCACATGCGTGAGGAGATTGACGAGATGCTGAAGCTGGGGGTCATCCAGCCGTCCAACAGTGCCTGGCCCTCGCCCGTAGTCCTCGTCCCCAAGAAGGATCGGACCACCTGTTTCTGCGTGGACTACAGGGGGCTCAACGCTGTCACTGTCTTCGATGCTTACCCAATGCCACGCATCGATGACCTGCTCGATCAGTTGGCCGGGGCCAAGTACCTGACCATCATGGATCTGAGCCGGGGATATTGGCAGATTCTCCTGACCTGTGAGGCACGGGAACGTTCTGCCTTTTTCACCCCATTCGGACTGTACGAGTCCACGGTCATGCCGTTCGGCACGAAGAATGCCCCTGACACTTTTCAGCGGATGGTCAACACGCTGCTCAAGGTACATGAAGGTAAGCGGCTGCATATCTGGATGACATAACTGTTTTCAGTCCCACCTGGGAGGATCATCTCCAGCACCTGACACAGGTGCTTAGGCGTATCCGCCAGGCAGGCTTGACCATCAAGCTGGAAAAGTGCCAGCTGGGCATGATTGAGGTCCACTACCTGGGGCACCGGGTAGGTGGGGGGGCCTTGAAGCTAGAGCCCGGAAAAGTGGATGCCATCGCATCCTGGCCCACCCCCAGGACCAAGAAGCAGGTGATGTCCTTCTTGGGCACCACTGGGTACTATAGGAGGTTTGTTCCACACTATAGTAGCCTGGCAAAGCCCCTGACGGACCTCACCAGGGAGAGGTTGACCTCCGCAGTCGATTGGACAAACTAATGCGAGACGGCCTTCCAGGCCCCCAAGGCCGCCTTGTCCAGCTCCCCAGTACTACAAGCAGCCGACTTCACCCAGCAGTTTATAGTACAAACTGATGCCAGTGACTTTGGCCTCGGTGCAGTGCTCAGCCAGGTGGACACAACGGGACAGGAACATCCCGTTATGTACCTGAGCCAGAAGCTTCTGCCAAGGGAAGTGGCCTATTCCACCATGGAGAAAGAATGCCTGCCGATAGTGTGAGCCCTGCAGTGGCTGCAGCCCTACCTGTACGGGCATCATTTCATTGTGGAGACAGACCACAACCCTCTGAGCTGGTTACACACGGTCTCCGGAACCAATTTGGGGGGTTTTCTACGCTGGAGCCTGGTGTTCCAACAGTACAACTTCGCCATTCGCCACCGGAAGGGCCGAGACCACGGCAATGCCGATGGGTTGTCCCGACAGGGAGAGGGGTCAGTCTGGCGCATGGGGGGCACCGAGAAGGTACTGCCCCCTAGCGCCCTCAAAAGGGGGGAGGTGTGAGGAAAATTCACTCATATGAAAGTCATCTCTCCAACTTCATAACTAGTCAGATCTCACAGATGGCCCCCAGCCCCCAGGAAAGCTCAATTTACACGTTAATCAGCCCAGCTAAGAACCATTGTAAATGCTCTTCCATAGGAAGTTAGCACAGCAGGAGATGTGGACACCTCAAAATGGATGAAATTTTTCCAAACCCTGGGCCCTGCGGGTTCTGCGGGGCGGGCTTTTCCAAAATTTCCCTGGCCCCCTGTTATGGGTTTCCATGGGTTAAATTGGTTTTTTCCAGGGGTATGAATTAGCCCTGGCCGAAACCCCCGGGAGGAGTTTTTATAAAAAGGCCGCGCAGGGTTGTAAGGGGGGGGTGGGGGGTGTAGTGGGCGGCCAGTGGGGGTGTCCCATTACAGATATAAGCAGGAGCCCGGGTGGGCTCAACCGTTGATCCAGGAGGGGGGTACCTAAGAGCGTTTCCAGGAGCATCCACACACATAAGCCAGGTCAATATAAGCCCCCCCCAAGTGAGCCGAAAACCATAGGTAACTGGACACATTTTACTGCCTTTGTCTGTAACCCCTTTCTTATATTGCACCTCTGACTCTTATCTGTATATTATTTTTCCTTTTGTTATATTTGTCTAGTGTGCCCTCCAAGACTAATTAAATCTATAAACTTTAATCTGAGTTAGTCTGTCCCTTGATCATCGGCCTCACACGCCTAGTACTCGGTTTATAATATATAGCTACCCCAAGGCTGGTTTCTGGCCTTTTTATAAGTGGTAACGGACCGGTCTTATAACTAAACTAGAAACTTTGGGGGCAGCCGTTCAGGGTCGTGGACGAGGAGTGAGTTCTCTCCTCCCCCCTGGTTCTCCCTGTGCCCGTGTGGGCAGGGGTTAACAGTGGAACAGTATCTGGCTGACCTTGTGTACCCCTAGGGGGTAGCACAACGTCACGATACACCCCAAGTCAGGCCGTCGACCCTCGAGTGGGCCGGCGGGGCGGGCTTTTCCCTGACAAATCCTTTTCTATGTTTATAAAGAAACCTTCTTTCCTCTAGATGTAGAGGATGCCCCCTTGTTCTGGATACCGTCCTGGGTATAAATAGATCACTGACCCCTGATATATTTATACATATTTATTCTTTCCCCCCAAAGCCCTCATTTCTCTAAATTAAATAACCCTAATCTTGCTAATCTTTCTATTGTAGTCCACCAAGTCCATCAATTACTTTTGTTGCCCGCTTTTGAACCTGTACAAGCTCTATAATGTCTTTCTTGTGCACTAGTGTCCAAAACTGTACACAATGGGCCACATGTATGAAACTGTTTAGGTCTAAAACTCACTCTTTTGCCCATAGTGACCTATGGGCAAAAAAGTGAGTTTTAAACTTAAACAGGTTCATACATGTTGGCCTAATATTCCATGTTTTGGTCTAACCAGTGACTTCTTTTAAAAGGGAGAATTTATGTTCTCATCATGTGCATCTATTCCCCTTTTAAAACACCCTGTGATCCTGTTTGCCTTGGCAGCTGCTGCCTGACACTGGCTGCTACAATTAAGTCTACTGTTAACCAGGATTCCCAATTCCTTCTTCATGTCACTTTTTCCCAGCATTTTTCCATTTGACAAGTAATCATGAAATGGATTTTTCCTCCCCATCTGCATAACCTTGCATTTATCTGTGTTAAATCGCATGTGCCCCAATGTTTTCTGTGTTTTGAACCCTCATAACGACTTCAGAAATTTCAAGCATTTTGTATCATTTTACCATACCAAGAATAGAGAATTCCCAAATATCTGTGGGAGAAAAAAACAAAAACACTACACCGATATCATGCTGCTTTAAAAAAAAAATAGATGCCACCAAACATCACAAACCAATACACTGTGCATGTAGAGTATTTTATGTACCACTCTAGGAGTAATACACAGGTGTTATTCTTATTGTCTCTCAATTCAGTTTTCAATATGAAGACTAAAAATAAATTGATTTTTCAGTAAAATGACAGCTTCCTACACCATAGCAGTATAGTGCAGTATAGCGTGCTACAAAAAATGTCCAGAAGCAATTAAAAAAAATGAGATGAAGCCCATGCCATGCATGAAATAGACAAATTTTGAGGGAAAGAACAACAGGAGGTGGAGAGGTTACAGTTCCTCCATGGCCATAAACTCTGAGAGGGAACCCCAAAGATCCCGATTTTACATGTGAAGAGACCAGTACTATAAATGAGGCAGGGGGCCCTATTCAGATTCTGCATTGGGGAGCCAAAGCTTCAAGTTACACCTCTGCACATTTCCTTTGCTCTACTGAAGTATAAGCTAAAGCCAGGACATTTATTATGTTCTCAATTAGTTGACGTCTTTTTGCTGAAAGCTTATTAAAATTATTCCTGGGGTACTGTTCCTTTAATCTTGACCAGACATCACAGTGCAGCTTTTATCATGCTCATGGCTCATTGCGACTGCTGATTTCATAATACTCCGTTGTGCCAAATAAATGTAGCCAAGTACACACAAGATTCTTGTTCCTTATACGCTTTTACTCAAATAAATTTAATAAAGTTACACATGGCAGTAAAAATCCATTGCTATTATTTCCTTTTAAGTTGTCTAGTTACTGAACCAATAAAATTTTATTTTCCTGTGCAATATTCCTTTCATGAATGGATTACTGTTCCAATCTCTTCCAGCACTCTGTTATTGATTGTTGCACTGCACATCTGTCAAAAATTTGGGGATTTAGCAAGCAGAGGTGTAATCTAAAAATGAGCTAAATTAACTGTGATTGTGATAGGTGTCCACCAGGGAAGGCTGGCACAGAAGGGCAATCAAACGGCACCTCACAAGTTGGCAGTGGTTTATGGAATTGCTAGACCCTCCCACTGAGTTTTTTTTTATTTTTTTTTGTTTGAATGACAAGAGTCATTTCCAATAGGCTTCTTTTGTGCTTAGAATAAGAGCTGAATACTTGCTTTTTGGCTCATTTGAACCACATGCCAAGATTATTATCTTGAGGCTTTGTTCTCTGCGTTTGTGTTTCATGCAGTAAAATACAATGGATTTGTCTAGTCATTCATCTAATATAGAAACAAAGCAGTGGGATATATTGAAATTTTCTGCTATGAAGTCAGACTTTTGAAGTGGTAGATCAGAAGTAATTCTTAAAAACACAGTAAATGAGGTTTAATAAAGAGGTTTAATAAAAAAAAAAATTATAAAAATAACGTAGAGCCGAATAGTGTACTTCAAGGATCACCAGCAGAATGTGCTCCAGAAGAATTTCCTTCTTTCTGCTACATAGTTAATCAGTGCTTCAACGATAAAGCATTAGAATATCCTCAAAAAATCTCCTAAAATTTTTTTTTTTTTTGTTCAGAATTTCTCCTATGACGCACCAGAAAAAACGGACAGCACGGTGATGTCAAAGTCTTCTGGACAGCTGGCTTTGGACAATTGTCAATTGTTACCATAAATCTGAAACATACTTCCCAAGCCTCAGTCCCAGGTTCAATAAAAAATTACGGGAAAAAACATTAAAGCGTGCAGCGTGATTTTTTTAAGTTAAGAAGATGGACACCATAGCAGAAACCCAATGGACCCCAGAACGTCACCACATCTTAGGAGCATTACTGAGTGCCGCGGGTGCATCTAATTTTGGAGTACGTCTGCTCATACATCGAGAGAACCGGGCTGTGCCAGTTTTTGGGCTGAAAGGACGCCAGACTACAGCCCCATACATACATGTCGCCCTTAGTGTCTATCTTGTAACAGAACCGACACTGCCTTTGCAATGAAAGCTTCAAATGAAACCTCAGACACAGATGTGAACCTGCCCTAACCCTAAGACCGTTGAAATCCTGACCTGAACCTGGCTAAGAACATCCACAAAATCCATCAGAATTGCCCACTGTATGTACAACATATACCCTTTTATGCCCCTTTGAACAATATTTTTGAAAATGTGGCAGTTGTTTTGCACAGTGAACTCTGAAATAGAATCCTGACCAGCCCAACAGACAATGGAGGTTATGGAAAGAAACAGTTACTATCAAGGTTTTATGGTCCTATGGAATAGACCATCTGCGACATTGCATCTAGGATATCTCTAAGGAACCAGTTGGATATTTTATGCCACATAGTATCAACATCTTCTCATGAACTAATACATGTTTCTAGTTGCCCTCCCTGTGGTACCACGGTGACACCAGATAGAACACTACACCGTATATCAGCATATCCACTATACCACCTTTTGCTTCCTATAGACAAAAAGCAAATCACTAAGGGTGAGATTTCCAAAAATTGGTGGTGCTACGTCTGTGTTTAGGTGCATTAAATAAGTGTAAAGTGCGGCAGAAAGTCCGACCCTATCAAAAATCTAGTGTCAGTTATGCCTTGCATATTAAACATAATGCGCCTAAAAATGATGCGCTGTGCACCTCCATAACGAAATGCGCCTATTGAGGCGCATAGCACATCATTACACATGTATATGTGTTAAGCGCATTTCACATATGTGTTAGGGCATTTCATATTTTACAAGTATGTGTTAGGCGCATTTCATATACTTGTAATGATAAGTTATGTGCCTCCGGGCGCGATGTGCCTAGATAGGGGCATTACATACGCTTCTCATGATATGCTATGTGCCGCGATTTGCGCTAATTCATTGGTAGAGTATGTAATGCCCCTATCGAGGCACATCGCGCATGGAGGCGCATAGCTTATCATTACAAGTATATGAAATGCGCCTAACACATACTTGTAATGCGCCTAACACATACTTGTAAAATGTGAAATGCGCCTAACATATACACTTGTAATGATGTGCTATGTGCCTTAATAGGCGCATTTCGTTATGGAGACGCACAGCGCATCATTTTTAGGTGCATTACAATGTGTCGGTCCCAGCCTCTAATGCGCCTAGTTTTGGTGTACGACAGTTCGTTTACATCCAAAAATGGTGTCAAAAGCGGTTTTAGCACAAAATAGACCAAAAAAATGGCGTTGCCGTGTTGGGAAGTGTCGCCCTAAGTTTAGATCGTTATCTAAAGAACTGAACCATATTTGACTCTTTTTTCAATTTACTGCCAGAAGCTCTCGAGAAAAACAGAAAGTCATAGCTCTGTAGCAGAGTGTGTTACAATCTATATTTACAATAATATTGGAGTATCCACAAGCAAAGATTTATTACTTCAAATAATATACAAACAATAATGACATACACCACAAGTGACCTACCAAGATACTATCCCTAACTAGAAATAGATAGATAGGAAAAGATAAAAAATCCCTTCTTATCCAAACAGTGGTCCTAGATTGAAATGCACTCTAGGAGTTGCCGGAGAACTACTGACACCCCCACAAGCAGGAGGTTTAACTGCAAAAAGTGGATCTTATGATAGATAGATAGATAGATAGATAGATAGATAGATAGATAGATAGATAGATAGATAGATAGATAGATAGATAGATAGATAAGGAAGTAAAAGAAAAGAAACACATGAAGCTAATGGAATATCTTTACTTTTCAACATAAATGCTGTTTATTGTGTTCTATATAATCTTTAAACTTCCAGATAAGGGAGGTTTAGGTTCTCTATGCATTTCTATAAGAAGTTCAATGTTAGTTCCATAGAGAGACTGACTTGAAATCCATATCAGAAGCACCATATGTTTCAGCAGGGCAGAATGCAGATCATGTGACCCAACAGAAGACTTGAATAGAAATCAGAATTAATATATGAGGCTGTCTTTAAACAAAATTACCGTCAGTATTCTGCATCTAAAAGCAATTTCTAATAGACTAAAGAAGAAAGAAAAACAGATTGTTCCTTTAACAATCAGTCAGGAGGAAACAGGAAGTTGAAGCCAAGGCAATGCTGGAAGTTGGACAGCCGAGTAACCACAGATTCCATAGTATACAGCATTAAACCTTTCATTCCCCTCCATCAAGAATTTAAAAATGAATTTGATTACTCTTTATCAAAGTAGTAATTTACAATAACCCCTTTATTTTATAACCCACCAGGTATACTAGAATTAACCCACTTATTGTACTTGACCATCAGACATACTGATAATAACCCACTCATTGCCCTACATCTCCAGGAATTCTGATATTGATCCTGTCACTGCCCTCAATCATAAAGGATAATGACAATAACCCCTTCACTGCACTAGGATATAGACAATAAGCATTTACTATACTAGACCTGGATACTGTTCAATGCTATCTGCCTGGACACCTGAAGCTCGGTATATCTAGCTTATTTTCAAAACACTGTGGGCCACATGTATGAAAACTGTTTAGGTCTAAAACTCACTTTTTTGCCCATAGATTACTATGGGCAAAAAAGTGAGTTTTAGACCTAAACAGTTTTCATACACGTGGCCCTGTATGTTAATTTGCAGCTCATGTGGCTCTATATTGCATGCAGAATAGAAATCAGGATGCCTTTTTTATGATATCCCAATGGATACCGGTGATTAAGTCACACAATGTGATTCGAATGGGACATTGAAGGGAACAGTGTCCAGGTCACTTACAAGTTGCAAAGTCTAAGGGCACATTTCTAACAAGTTCTAACAATCATGGGCAGAATGTGGCCATGAACAAGAGTTTTCTGGGCACAATGAATTTTTGCACTAGACCCATGAACCTTTAGCTACACTTCTGATATGGAGGACATTGATTTAGTAGTCTTATTTCTGCCTTCTTTAGGGTAATAATCTATTTCCTTGAATACTGCTTACCCCATTACCTGAATACAAACCTGTTCAGGCTTTGCATAGCCTCCATAGTAAAACTGTCTACTGAACATTTTCATAGTTTACCTTTCAGCCCTACTAACTATTGCAGATTTCTAATATTAAACACAGTTTAAACCATACCTCTGAAGCTCCCTCTTTTGGAGAGACAGTAAATACCTTTGATCCAAGTCTCTTTTTGAGGTGGGAAACAGATTTGCATTATTATATTTACTATATTGATCCAAAAGGGTCCAAATGGTAATTAATTTCATGATTTGATGGAAATTGAATGCTAAAAAATGATATATTCAGACGATTTTTGTGCTATTGTATAAAGTAGAAGTATCAAATCACATATGAATAAAAAATGTTTTAGAACTAATCTTGTTCAAAATCACTGAATATATGTTATTGTAACCAGTAGCCTAAAGTCAATTGAAGGAGTTTCTGCGTAGTCAAATAAAAGAAAAAAAAAAGCAGATCACGTCTGTCAATCTTTCTAATATTGCCTGCCGCAAGTGAGAGACATTCTGTTGTAAACTATATGTTATGGAAATGTCTTATTGCAATGTCTCGATAAATCACACATATCTCTAGAATGTGCCTGCTGGAAAAATATAGTGTAGTGTAGCAAAAATATATCACAGGCAGCACAGAAAGTAATATGGTGTGGCCAGGTTATTTAGAGGGAAGGCCTAAAAAAGTACCAGTTGACCAAGCTATAGCTATGTACAGTGTTCCCTGAGGTTACAATGGCCTCAGTATACAATATTTTCACCATACAGTGATCTTTCCTGGGACATTGTATCTTAAAACCAGACTCAACATACAATGTCACAGACACTGCTGATCTCAGGCACATGTGATTGACTGGAAGATCCAAGAAATTATCATGAACCTTTTCCTTGTAAATCCCCTGTATTAGTGAAGTGCATGCAGTGATTTGCGGTCTAGTAACGCCTCTCTACTGCTATTTACATGTTCCAGGATGAGCAGTTCCTTTGAGCACCAGGTGAGAGCCCTATTTTCTTTATTTTCAGGTACATTGTGTTCACTAGTGTATATAATGACCCTACCAACCCGAAATGCGAACACATGAAATTGAAAGTTCCGCCCTTCGAACAATCGCTGTCTACTCTATCGCTATCTCTGGCTATCCATGTCGATTTAACTTTGCCATGACTGTATACAGACTTTCCAGCTTGAAGAAGCACCACGGACTGCTGCTAGTATTTGCCGCAAGTACTTTTTAATATTGTTTGTGCCATGTACAGTAGATTGTTGTGATAATAAAGAAGTTATTGTTTAAGAAAAATATTCAGGCCTCCATATTAGTAAGGAAAAATATGGTGTTGGGAACTAATGAGGAACTCCCTATGGTGGACCTGACCGTGAGATGATTGTAAAGGATATTTGAAAGTGTGCCAACCAAACTTTATGTACATCGTGTATAAAGTACATGAACCAATGAAGCTCCTGTCCTGCTTCCAGCTGCTCTGACTGTTTTATGTAAAGTTTTGCTTTATGTGTATTAGTTACCTGCTTCATTTTCTTATTCTTCATTTTGTATTATATTGGGTGACATTTTGGGGATTCAGAACTAATTACTAGTTTTCCATAGAGTATCGGTTTTAACATACGACGGTCATCTCAGAACCAATTAATGATATATATTGAGAGACCAATTAAATGTAACACAACTTTTAAAAGATATTTATAAGTTGGAGACTGACTTGAATTGTCTGAGAATCCACTTGGCAAAGAAGATTCAGTGCGAATAACTGAAATGTTAGGGTAGTTTCACACATAGCGTGTTTTTGGAAAAAGACAATGAAGTCTTTGATGCACACTTTGGAAATCAAATTCAGAAGTGAATCCAACAGTAAGAAGTGTATGTCCTTCCGTTAGTTTTCCAAAAATGCTGTATGTGATACCACCCATCTGAGTAATAAAAATCTTAATGCAAAGTCTCTTGAAGACGAAATAACAGCATATAATGGCAATAGAGAAGACATAAAGTGAATAGAGGCAGTTGGGTAAGCCCTTCATTTTTGGGTCAAAGTGAAATTCAACCCAAATTCAATTACTTTGAATTTATTAGCCCCAAAAAATTTTTGGTGGTATTCGCAAAGAAATCAATCATAACCATAATCCTAACCCTAAATTGGGGTTAGAGTTACAGGGTTTTTTACTGGGTTACAAAGCGTTTCCAGTCCTGTGACACCACCCTAGGATTACCTATGTGACATTGGACTGGAAGTGACAGTGCCTCAAAACTGAAAACGGAAATGGATAAATTAAATATAAACTGAGTGGAAAAAACCCTAATCCTAATCCCAATTTAGGGTTACAGTTACAGGATTAGGTTTAGGGTTAGGTACAAAGTGAAAAAAAATTCAGGTTCAAGACATCCCAAATTTAATTTTTTCAAAAGTTCAGTAAAGCCAGTGTCTAGCCAACTAGTAAAAATTTGAGAAACTCAACACAACATTTGAGCAATATTACCTTAATATGTTTGCAAAACGGGCCTTTAGATGGACATGTCCCGGATAATTATTTAAGACGTCAGGATTCCTATCTGCAACGCGGTTTCCCACATCATTAATTGTAGGTCTATTTCTTTAAAAGTGCAGCAGCTTTTTATAGTGCTCAAACTCTTTTAAAAGCAACAACATTGGCAATATTCAAACTGGCATGAAAGCTGCAAGCACCCTGTCATTATTAGAGTTTTGGATTTAGAGGGGTATACTACCTTCTGTATGGCTGTGAATTGGTGGAGTTTAAACTCTTCAGAGATGGCTTTCAAGCCTAATAAGCACCGACAACTTTTCTGAGGTCCTCAGTTCCACTGATACACTAAGAAGAACCAGACTTTGATAGTCTCGGTTCTTTAACTAAAACAGGTTCTCCACTCATACCTGATTGTCCTTCCAATTATTAAAAACACCTAACTCTAATTTCACCTTGACATTATCAGATAATCCTAACGGTTAACATACTTTTACCACTCACAGATATATTTAGTTGGATCATTTTCTTCCATAAATAAATGAACAAGTCTAATTTTTTGACTCTTTCGTCTGATTTCATGCTCTTTAACTACTTTAGGACTTATGTGAAAATTTTATGTAGTTTTAGGAGACATGTATGCAAAAATATAGACAGTTCTCAAGGGTTTACAAACCCTTACATAGCTCCTACCCTCAACATAGAGATTTCCAGCTCTCAGCAGCTCTTTCTAACTTATATTTGTAAAGACTTGCCTTATCTGCTTTAGTTATCTGAAACATTTTCTTTGATCATCATTTTTTATTATTTACTAAGTTTCCATAGAGTTATACTCTCAAGCTACAATAGTTTCAACTTCCAATAGTCGTCCTGGAACCAATTAATATTGTAACTTGAGGGATCACTGTACAGACAGATGCACATTATAAATCCTATATGTTACAAGTTATAGTTACCCACATATTCATTGATTCCTCCTTAAGTGATCCCAGGGGCATGAAAAGAAATTTTAGCTTAGTTGGCTCTCTTAACTAACAAATTATTGTCTAGAACTGAAGTACTTTAGTCCCCTGTTGTGCAAATCAATTATTTACATAAAGACTTGAGTTCTCCTTCTGCCTCTATTTTCCAGTGTACTTGGTTACTGGCCTACTTAATTTTGCTTAACTATTACAGCAATTCTAAGTAGAAGCTTCAGTAACAATTTCTGACAAGCATCGTCAGCTTTATTTAACCTATGCCTGCCAAGTGCACCTAAAGGTTCATGTCAGGTTTTTATCCTACACCAGTTATGTATGTTTTATTCTTTATTTTAAGCATATACTATAAAGGTGGGGATGTTATCATATAACAAGTGAGAGAGATGATATTTGGTCATACCCATTAATATTGTCAAATAAAAATATAACTACCCTCACACACAACATATATGCATGCACCTGGCTCTTTTGAGTGCTCCAATAATGTTAACATCAGATAGATTAACATTAGTTAACATAGATCAAGTCAGTGTGCTCACATAAAGTCTTTTGTATAGAAAAGGTTGCACACCAATATTTAAATTATTAATTTATCAAAACTTTATTGAGTAACATAATAATCGTCCGGCTTCATAAAAACAGGGGTCAACATTTTTCCAAATAGTTAGATTCAAATATATTGTAACGTTTCGGTCCCAAATGGCCCTTTTTTCAACTAAACTTTTACAAGTTTTTTACATTTCTTATTGAATTTTCTGTTATCTTATAACACCTGCAGCATGTTGAAATGTAGCGTGGATGGGACCGAAACGTACAATATATTTGAATCTAACTATTTTGGAAAAATGTTGACCCTGTTTTTATGAAGCCGGACGATTATTATGTTACTCAATAAAGTTTTTATAAATTAATAATTGAAATATTTGGTGTGAAACCTTTTCTATACAAAAGACTACTGAATTTTTTGGTCTGCACCCACCTAACCTGGAACCTGTGGAACAAGGAACATGGAAAAAAAATGCAACAGTGTTTTGTGTGGAGTTTAGTGTTTGACATAAATGACATGTTTCCTGTATTCCGCAGGTCAGTACAGTGATGCCAAAAACATTTTTTAAATTTGTGCTGCAGCGCCATTTTTTGTGACCAATAGCTTTTTTTTTTTTATTGACCTGAGTAAGGGCTAGGTTTTCGCAGGGTGAAATGTTTTTCTTGCTACTATTTGAGATAAATACCACTTTTTGTTCACTTTATATTCTAATTTTTTAAGTATTTTTTTTCTACGATACTTGCTGTACAGAAAAAAAATATTTTAATAGATCAGACTTTTATATATGCAGTTATTCCAATTATGTATAATTTCTGTATTTTATTTGTAAAACGGCAAAAGGAGGTATTTTAAAGTTTTAAAATTTTTCTATTTTAAAACTTTTTTTTTACATTTTTTGTACTTCCCCCGTGGTTGGTTGACTACTAGGAGGCACATTAGCTTGTACATGGCTCTGCAATAGTATTATGTGGCAAAACAGAGTACAATAATGGCTCTCCTATGCCACTTTGTCTATGGGAGTGTGTAATAGGAGTAGTAAGATTGCAGCCGTGGAGGCCTTCATTAGGTCTCCAGGCTGCCATGATATCCAATCGGCATTCTGCAAGCTCATTGCATCGGGGAAACCAGAGACTGGAACAGTGCGCAGCACTGTTTCTTAATCCATTAGATGTCTTGGATGTGTTTGCGGTGACAGCTTAGGTGTTCAAAGGCTGGAATCGGATCATCTCAGATCCTGCCCACTACTTGAAGGTCTAGGCTGTAATTAACAGCCAATACCTGCCCCAAACTCCCTCACCGACTTCATAATGTATAGTGATGTCATGCATCAATGAGGGTTTAAAGATGGCATCCCAAAAAAGACTAAGGGTGACATGTAAGAATGGGGCTGTGCCATTTAACTGGCATCGACAAGCTATTGTAGTTCTGTTCTATAGATGTACAAACAGTTCAATTCCAAACTTTGGCACGATAAGCAAAGGAGCGACACTTTTTTTGTACTTGTCAAACCACATTCATAGAATTAGACACATTCATGATTCTTTGACAAACTTTGGCGCAGAACAGCCAGACCAAGTTAAAGGTGGTCTGTCTGAGCCAGACTTGTCGTATTGGCACTACACTGTGCCTTATATTGTGTTTACCTCAGAAAGAACAGGTTTTCATACAATCAAGCGCATTTAACTGCCTTAAAGCGATTTAGGAAACTGGCCCTGACTGTGCACAAAGTTCAAACATGAAAGCCTCAGTTCAATAGCAAGGGTGTTATTATGAGTAGTAAGATGGGCAGCTGGTAGAGGCCTTCATTAGGCCTCCGGCCTGCAATGACAACTGAACGGACACACTGGAATTTAATAGCAGTGGCTTCATGGACTGGAACAGTGCACGCATCGTTTTCTTAATTCATTCAATGGGCGTGATTCGTTTGCGGTCAGCATCCAATGTGGTTAGAAGGCTGGAATTGAAATGAAGAAAAATAAGTTACCTCATATTAAATTTGGAAGTATATTTGTGTGTGATGCACGTACATGTTTCGCTTTAAGAATACTGGCCTATGTTCTAATTTCTGCCGAAGAGTCTTTATGGGATAACATACTTGTCAGAAGCTTTGCTTCAAAAGTACCATTTTTATTACCTAGCCATATCAACCCCATAGTCTCTTTGTGTCCCTTCGATATTAGCAGATAAACTAGGTCTTCCTTTCGGTTACTCCACTTTTCTTACCCAGAACTGGAATAACAGCGCGGACCCTCCCCATTTCCCAAAAGATTGTTTTTTTTTAGCAGTCAGCAAAGGTAAGACGCACTTCATGTGTGACACACAAGCTGCATCAGTTCCATACACGAACATTGCCCTCAAGGTCAGGATAAGAACATTTTGAAACAGTCCAAAAAATGAAATCTACATTGGAGAACTTATTGTGTCATAATTCTAAGGACAAACAAAAACTTTAGAAATGACAGCCCTATAAAAAGAAACTGTTTTAAGTGCCTCAGTGGCCCATTGTCCCAGGCAAAAATTTACCTATTTCTCAATCCAAGATGAAAAAAATTTAGCATCAAACTCCGTGGTGTCTTCCCTTGATCTAAAAAAAAAAAGAAGCTTTGCACAAGATTTTTTTTAACCTTCCCAAGTAAACATGTTAATCACAAATCTTATTGATTTTCCAACCATAGACATCATTATTATAATAAACATGAACATATGAACTAGATAGAAATAAGTATCGCTAAAGTGTAATTGGAAGTAAATATTTTGAAAGTAATACATGATCATCGAGAAATAGGACATATATGAACATACGTGAGCTAAAGGGAGCTTGAAGTAATGCACCTGTTTATGTTAGTAAATGTTCTCTATAATACACCTTATCCACTATGCGTCACTACTGCTTATTACCTTGTAGTTCATCTGCCTCCTTTCCTACAACCGCAGTGTCCCGCCCCCTGAAAATGCCTATCCAATCATTGCCTCTTCTTCCTCCCCTCACCTATGTATACATCCCCACACACAGTTTTCCCATTTTAGGCCAACGTTCACACTCTTATTCTGCCGGCGAAGTTGGCGCGCTTACTGGCCGCTGGATTTGGGCTTCAGTACGGCGCCAATCCCGCGGGCATCAATTACGGTAATCCACTGTCTCATCATTGAGACAGTGGAATCCGTCGCTCCTCCCCGCTTTCGTCGAATCCGCCCAGGGGTAGAAAAAGACATTCACATTGATTTAACTGCGCGTACGCGCCGAAAAACAATGCATTTGTCTATGGGGCCGGGAGCGGCTTCCGGGCCTCGCTCCCGTTCCCCCCCATATTCCAGCTTGGTGCGGATTTAGTGGCGCCATATATGGCGCACAAATCCGTCGGAAATAAGCCGTGTGAAAACACGGCCCTAAAACTACCCAAACCACCAGCCTCCTAATGTTTCCCAAACGCCGCTCATACACACAGTAAACCAGTCTGCTGTCACTTTCCTTTCTCCTGCTTTCTTGCTGTAGGGGACATCTCACCGAACCCCGGCCCATCCCTCCTATTACTGCTTACCCCTCCTCCCTCCATAGAAACCCTGCTAATCTGCTTGCTATTGCGCCTGTACGTCTTTTCCTGCCACTATTTATCATGTCTCTGTGGAATGCCCGATCTTTGTACAAACTCACCTGCTGTTTGCATGAACCTGATTCCTCTCTAACTCCTTAATCTCCTCGCTCTCATACTGCAAACATGGCTGCAATCAATCAAGACACTTCATCCCTTTGCTGCACTCACCTATGGCGGCCTACACTTCACGCCACATCCCCCAGACCCTGAAAGAACAGGCCATTGGAGTAGGTTGCATACTCCTTTCTCCACACTTGCACCTTACAAAGAGGGGACATTCCACCTGCACCCTCGCCCTCACATTCTCCCTCGCTTTGAGGTCCACTACCTTCAGACTCTTTCGCCATTTCCTCACAACTCGCCGTGTGTACAGACCCCCCGGCTCACCTCCCGCCAGTTTCTGGATCATTTGCCGCCTGGCTCCCTCACATCCTTCTCCACTGAAATACCTCACAATCATCATGATGATTTCAACAATCCCATTGACAACCCTATGTCTCCTTCTTGCCTCTCGGTTTCATTTCAACTAACATCATCCTTTGGCCTCTTGCAATTTACAGATTCACCCACGCCACAAGGAAGGACACGCTCTTGATCTGGTTTTCTGCAGTCACTCACAATTTTCTACCTCACAAATTCTCCGTATGCTCTCTCTGATCACAACCTTATCTCCTTCACTATCACCAAATCTCAGCCTTCTCAGGACACACCATGCCCATCCACCCATCCAGAAACGATTCGCTCCATGAACACTCAGAACTCAAAGACACCATAAAGTCCTTCACAGCCCCCAATCTCCACCGACTACTTTCCTGACCCAGGCAGTCAAAGCAGTACAATAAACTCTCTCAACCTACCCTGGACATATTGGCACACTCAGACACCTGCGACCACCAGAATTCAGATGCCACAGACATGGCACACGCCTCATACTCGTCTTTCTGCAGGCGCTGATGCCAGGTGTGCTAGAGAGACTGTGGAGAAAGTCAAAGCTACCTGCAGATTTTCTCCACTTCAAATTCATGCTCAGCACTTAACACACTGCCCTTCACTCGCCAAACAAAAATATTTCACCTCCTCACTCTCCACACTACACAACAACCCAAAAACGCCGTGTTTTGACACATTCCACTCCCTCCCAGCCCAAAAGCTCAGGCCCCATCCACTGACCTCTATGCTGAAGACCTGGCCACTCACTTCAAAGACAAAATAGACAGTATCCGGCAAAACATCCATCCTCAATCCTCAAGAAACCCCCATCCCCGTCCCTCCGGCACGTCCTTCTAGTCAGCTCTCAGCCCTTACCCAACGACAGAAGAAGTGTCCCAGGCTTCTCTCGTCTGTTTCGCCCACCACCTGCTCTATGACCTCCATTCCATCCCACCTTGTCCATCTAACCCACTATCATCTCTCACCTTACCGCAATCTTTAACCATTTCACTCTCTTACTGGGATCTTTCCTCACCATCCTCTTTTAAACATCCATTATAACCCTTTACTTAAAAAGCCCTCTCTGGACCCATCCTGCGCTGCTTAACTACCGACCAGTCTCCTAACCGCCTTCATCTCTAAACTCCTGGAACGCTTGTTCAACTCCTGTTTAATCCCGCTGATCTCTCTACTAACTCTCTCTCGATCCTCTACAATCCTGTTTCCGCACCCTGCACTCCACAGAAACTCTCTAGTTTAAAGGTCTCTAAGATCTCCTCACTGCCAATATCACAAGGGCAAATACTCGCTGCTTCTCCTGGAACACTCTGCAGCGTTTGACACTGTGATCACGCACCTTCTCCTCACCATGCCTCTGCACCATTTGCCTCCAGGACACACAGCTCCTCTCTGGTTCTCTTCCTACCTACTCTGACCGCTCCTTCAGTGTCTCAATTTGCAGGTTCTACCTCCTCGCCCTCTTCCTCTTGCTGACGGGGTTCCTCAGGGAGATCCGTTCTTGTTCCTCTCCTTTTTTTCACTCTACACATCCCCATTGGACAAACCAAGTCAGCAATTTGGCTTTCCAGTACCATCCTCTATGCGAAGAACACCCAACTTATACACCTCCTCCCGAGACATCACTCCTGCCCTGCAACAAAACACCACTGACTGTCTGTCCGCTGTCCTCTGACATCAAGTCCTCTCTCCATCTGAAACTAAACCCACTAAAACCGAACTCTTGTCTTTCCACCATCTTCTAACCAACCCTACCCTGCTATCTCTTTCTCAGTGTGTGGCACCACCATACCACCTAGGCAACATGCCGCTGTCTGTGGGTACTACTAGATTCTAATCTGTCTTTTCACCCCTTTATCCAATCCCTTGCCCGCTCCTGTCACTGCACCTCAAAACATCTCCAAAATCCCGACATTTTCTCACTGTGGAAACAGCTCAAAGACCCTCCACTGTTTGCTCTTATTCACTCTCGTCTTACTACTGCAACTCACAGCTTATCGATCTCCTCCTCTGAAACTCGCCCCTCTTCAATCTGTCCTGAAATGCATGCAGCCAGGCTGTCTTTCTTTCCAGCCCCATTACTGCTGCCTCTACCCTGTGTCAGTCCACAGCACTGGCTACCTATTCAGTACAGAATACAACATAAACTCATCACTCTCGCCCATAAAGCTCTCCACAGTGTTGCTCCTCCCTACATCACCTCCCTCAACTCCGTCTACCACCCTACCCCGTGCTCTCCCTCAGCTGATGATATCAGATTACATTTCCCTCAATCAGCCGAACCTCCCATGCCCGTCTCCAAGATTTCACACGTGCGGCGCAATTCTCTGGAACATGCTACCACAGACGATCAGGCACATTCACAACCTCTCATAGTTTTAAGAGGGGCCCTGAAAAAACATCTTCTCAGCCTTGGCCCACCCAGATCCCTAACTGGCTATCACACACATTTTGTCACTCCCTACATCTATGGCACTCACAGCACTTCTCTGTATATAGAAGTACTGTCAGGGTGGCAGGGTCCCCAATTTTTATGTAAACCACCTCCTAATTATGGTAACATGCTGGACCATTGTAAAACTGAGCACTTCTTAACCGTTGACTCACCCTACACCATAATAGATTGTAAGCACATCACGAGCATTGTCCTCATACCCTCGGGACTCATTTGTTAATTCTTTTAATGTGTAATGTCTGAAGTTAAAACCCTCTAAATTGTAAAGTGCTGCGGAATATGTTGGCGCTATATAAATAAAAATTATTATTATTATTATAGAAGTAAAATTGTTGCTCTTAAATATATTTCCCCCTTCAAAATTCATAGGATATTTCTGCAGTTAGCAATAGAAGAAGGGTTTTGGACTTCCGGTTTTGGCGCCAACGAGATGTGAGGGCATATAGTGAGCACCTGCTCCTCCAACTCTAAAAACCAGCAATTATAACGTCAGTGGCTGTGAAAACGAACTTGTCATGAGCCCTGGGGGCATAAATTCGTGAGGAGAAATGAGGAAGCCGGCGGTGGCTGTGATACTCTGAAGGAAGTAGAACTTGGAACCGAGGGGGAGGAACGCTAGGCATGTGGTACTCAAAAGCGGGAGCCGGGAGGAGGAAATTCCTGATGGAGAGAGTTCCAGCATGCACGAGAGAGTAGTCGGGGGCTGATAGCGGCGCCGAGGAGGTGATGAAGGATCTGCCGGGTGTGAGTAGGAGAGATTCCGGATGATGAGAGACGCAGCAGCTGTGCTGAGAGCGGTTGGGGGATTGCAGGGAGCCTCACGAGGCGAAGCGGCCATATTCAAATAGTTGGTCGAACACAGAGCTTATCTACCCCTGAGCTGGTAAAGTTCTGTCCCTGCAGGACGAGGGGTTCCCCAAGACTCCAGATAGGCTACACACGAAGTAACCCCTGGAAACTCCCCAGTGCTACAGGGGGACGTGATTTCTTGAAAGAACTGTGTCCTGTGAGATCTGAGGGGTCTGACAGGAATACTTAAGAAGGCTCAAAGAGACTTTCAGCCCCTTTGGAACAGCAAGTGGACTTGAGCAACAATTATCTGAAAGTCTTTGATTACCGACCTGCATTTGCTAGATGCCCCCTGAATGGTGATAATAAGAAATCCATTTTGTCGTCACCTACTTAACCAACAGTCTCCACCTACTTGAGAACTTTTGAAATTACATGTACTTATTTTCACTGGATCTCTACTACTTTGCGTGTGGTCAATTCAGTCCTTCTCATTAACGTATCCAGGAGCACCATCTACTGTTTGACAGTGAAATTACACATATTTCTCCCTGGCTCTCTCCTACTTAAATTTATAGAACAGTTCGATGTCCCAGTAGCTTTATCCGAGGAGCGCCACCTACTGGATTACAGTTGAAATTACACTCATTCACCAAAGTCTCTGTAATAAATGCGGCGCTTAAAGGAAGAAGATGCGACGATTAAACTACCCTTGTCCCCTATACACAGAGAGAACTAGTCACGTGAGATCACTTGAAGGTGTTATTCATGGAAAAATATTTCCCAATCAGGGGGAAATCTAATGCAAGGAATTACAGGCCACTGAATCAGGAACCACTCCTGGCCAGTCAACCCCAATTTCATCGGGCCTGCCTTCTCCACGCTTGCATGTCCGGCGGCTCCTTCGCAAGATGAAACCTATGAGTTAATGCGAAACGAGAGAAGGTCATCTGTTGGACTAAAAAATTTGGCCATGGAAGTAGCACAATTTAATCTTTCCAACATACAATCCACGCTGTGCCGCCACGGTCTCCTCCTCTCTCCTGCAACTCCAAGCGGAATCTTAAATGCAAGACCATAAGGAATCGATGAGGCAGAAGAGCGAATTCAATCATGGAAGAAGACCAACGAGATTCACTATTCAAAGATCCAATGGATCTAATGCACGAGAACAAACAGCTATGGAGCAAAGTAGAGTGACCTGGAGAACAGGTCAAGAGAAATAACTTTGAGGATCGACTTTTGCCTCGAATCAATACCACAAAAAAGCTGTTATCCACTGGGAGACAAAGTTTCCCAAAGCACTATCAGATTCACATTTTGTGCAAGGTGGAGAAGCCACAGATTGGGTCCTGGACCGCAGAGGATCAAAGAAGGCAGAAGTGTCACCCCCACTTCCGCGACAAGTAATAGCTTAAATTCCTAAATTCACGACAAAACAGCACAATAAACCGCACCTTCAAGCTACGCAACACCCAGTGATACTCAGAGGCTCCAAAATACTTGTTTTTTGAGGATTTTCGCGGAGGTGTTTCGTAGAGAAAAGCATACTCCGGTCATTTGCACTGTGATCTTTACCACTAATAAGATAAGATTCTCTCTACTGTTCCGGCTATCTTAAGAGATAGTTTCATAGACCTACTGCAACCACCTCACGTACTATTCTCCGGAGGAAGCGAGAGGCTATCTACATCAGAACAAGTCGGGCGGATAAAAGCTCTCAAACTGTCACCAATCAGGTCGAACTCGATCTCCGACTCCCAAAAGAGACAATCATCCAAGAGCTTTCTGGCATCAGTACTGACGGCGGGGCTCCAGGATCAGAAAATGGAGCAAGTGCTGGTTCTCAACTAGGAGAATTTACTGCCGGAGACTCCGCTACATGCAAACGTGAAAAAAAGATATAAATCCTTTGCTAAATTCTCCAGGGACAAGGGGACTTTTTCTAACAGTCCTGCTTAAATGCATTCACATGTTCATAGAGTTGGGGAGTGGGGGTGGGGAAGAAAAATCTTTTTGTTCCCTAGGTAAAGGGAGAGGGGTGTGTAGGATCTACCATGAGGTTGAAATTGGTTGCTCATAAACAATGTTGGAAAAAAGAGATCGTCCAGATATTGAATTTACGGATTCTGTTTTGCTGTTGGATTTAGTTCAGGTGGGGGAGTGGAATGATTCGAGCCTACTAAACCAGGAAATGGATAGTTTTAACTCACCGATGTGCATTGATTAGTGGGGATTTGAGGCAGTTGGTCACCAGGTGGAGAGGAGAGATCGGTGAGTTTTCCAGATACAAAGGTTTCGCCAGGTATTGAAAGCGGGTGGGAACAAAATTCACATGAAGATTAATATCAAGGAACAATAAGGGGTTAAATTCCCCAAACAAGCGAAGGAAGTACTAAGGCTACTTGCAGAAACTCCAAGGGGACCTGTTTTACTGTCAGAAACACACCTGAATGCGGAAGAATATGGCTAGGATCAAAAAAATGATGGGTTGGGATAAGTGGTGGAGAGCCCTCAGCAATGAACAAAAGGAGGTGATCATGTTTCTCCAAAATAGAAACTCACAATGTACTGTGGTCTCCTTCAAATCTGGACTCATGAGGGAAATCCTCCATGTTACTTTGGATACACCCTCAGGGAGGTTAAGCATTTATTAAATGTAAATGCACCCACAACGCAGGACTTAGGTCGTTTCGTTCCCAAACATTCGGAAGCTGCTGGTTCTACAGGATAGGGAGCCACAAAGAATAGTTTCAGGGTATTTCAATGTGTTTTATGTGTAATAGATAAGATATGAAAAGGGCAGATCAAGAGAGGATTGTTTAGGGTGGAAGGGTGAGAAGATCATTGTCACGGTGATTCTGGACCTGGGTTTAACGATGCTGGAGACATGGAAACCCTAGGGAAGGGAATTCACCTTCTATTTCAAATTCCGCAAATTCCTGGTCAAATAGACTACATCCTTCTTGAATGATAGAACGATGGGCAAATGGGTAGACTCATATTACCTAGATATTGTAATCTCTGACCACGCCCCAAATACGCTCACTGCACTCCAAGGATACTTTTCCCTAAGGGTACTTGAAAATAACACTGGATAGACTTCCGTATTCTTCCTAAATTTGGGGAGGGTGTTATGAGCAGGTGAACAGCTGATTGGAAGGAGTTATCGAGAAACAATGCGGGTACATAGGGATAACCCATTCTTATTTTGGTGGACAACAGCAAAGTGCATTCCTAGGGGGAAGATAATAGCTTATACAGCTCATATCAAAAAGCAGACCAGGGAACGGTTTCCGACAATGAAACCTCCGCGGTTTGCGGTACCGTTACACGTCTTTTCTAGGCTCTTTGAAAGAGGAGAAAAAAAAAACCCACGGTGGATCCAGGCGAAGCAGGAGTTTGATGGAATTGCAGAAAAATTGACAAAAGTATACAAGTGATCGACAAACCAGTGACGTCTCTTTTAAATTTTGTAACAAAACAGGGAAATTTTAGCAAACATTACCAAGGGAAAAAGGAAAGCAACTATAATTCATGGGGATCAAAGTACCGCAGGGTGACCAAACGTACATTACCCAAAACAAATAAAGACATTGTATTAAAGAGTATTATGCGGAGCTTTATAGGGAAGGGTCACCCAGTATCAGATCAGGCCCAAACAAGCTTTCAAGACAAGTTGAAATATGCCTGGCCATTGTCCGGAGGAGGGACTTGCTACCTTAATGCGCCATAGAGTTGGATGAGTTGATGTGCACGTATTAAAGGTATCCCAAGTATTAAAGCACCCGGCCCTGACGGCATTACGGGGGGGCTTTACAAACTTTTAGGCCACGATATAGGAAGTAGGTTGCTTATCCATGTGTTTTAGGAGATCCTAGATACAAAGAGGATTGATGTCTCATGCCCACACATCCCATATCAGGGTGCTACACAAGGAGGGGAAGGTCCCGATTGTCCTAGCTCATGAAAGGGCCGATTTCATTAAACAATGTCGATATTAAAATATTTTCCAAATTAATGTGAAAACAGACTGTAGCAGCGTTGCTGCCCAAATTAGTGGTCTCAATCAAATAATGGAATTCATAAAAGGAAGGTTCCAGGGGTGGTTAATATCAGAACAGTATTTAGGCGGTTCTGGATATGTTTGGAGGGAAAGGAAGACATCAAGGATGCCCATGTCTATTTGCCGTTGACGCCGTAAAAGGCCTTTGACAACGTTGAAATTGTATTGGTTATATAAGTCATGGACCAAAAATGAACATACAAGGGAACTTTAGGCGTTTACTGAAGCCATATAATACCACCTGATGGCAAGAGTAAACACTCCTGGTTTCCTTTCAGATCCTATTCGACTACAAAAGAGACACGACAGGGGTGCCTGCTTTCCCCATTACTATTTTAATATTGCACTGGAGCCAGTCATTAATATTTAGTCTCTTCCGATATCTTTGAGGGAAATAACAGTGGGCAGAGAGGAGTTCAATTATATGCTGCTTTGCAGATTACATGATGCTTTCTTGAACTCACCAAGGAACATCTGGAAAGGAATTGCATCCTCTGAATCAAGTGGGACCCTTATTGTGGAGGTATAAAATCAACATATCGAAAAGTCAGTTGCTTTCTTAGGGACCATGAAGGAGGGGTACATTAAGGAGGAGTCAGGTGGTCTCTCCTCCTTGACATATTTGGGGATAAATTAGGAAGAAAGAACTCTTATTTATAACAAATTGAACTAAGGGCCCATGATAGATAAAATACTATGAGAGTTTGAAAAGGTGGAGTGCATTTCCATTATCATTATTTGTAGGGGGGGGGGGGGGGGGGGGCGCAGCTCAGATAAAAATGATAAAGCTTTGCTCGCTTATTATATGCCCTTGGCAAAATTTGCCCCATTCTTCTGAAACCATAAAGGCCGTGTTTCACACGCTATAATCCCCGACGGAATTGTGCGCCGAATTGAGCACACAAAACCGCCGTGAATAATGGGCGGGACGGGGAGGCGGTCCCATGATACAATGCCTTGTTTTAGGGCGTCGTCCGTGCCGTAAAATAATGTGCATGTCACTTTCTCCCCCCGCCGCGGAATTCGCCGAGCTGGGAGGAAGCGACGGATTCCACAGTTCTTCAATGAGAGACAGTGGATTGAACCGTTAATTGCTGCCGCGGTATTGGCGCCGCACTGAAGCGCAAATCCGGCGCGCAGTACGGCGCCAATACGCGGCAGAATAAGCCGTGTGAACGAGGCCTAAGGATGTAAACAGGTTACAATCCACATTTGTAAATTTTTTGTGGAATTCCAAGAGGCCTAGGATTTCCTATAAAAAGCTTAGTTAATCCATATATGGACGGAGGTCTGAACTTTCCCAACATTAGAAATGTATAATTTTAGCGTGCTGTTGGTGCGCCATTAGGGACTGGCTAAACCGAGAGCAAAGGGTTTCTACTAACTTACACCCTTGAACGGCAAGCTATCTAGCCCAGAGAACCTCAGTGTTGCAGCTCTTACATACAGCAGTTTGGGATCTCCCCCCGCAAGTTAAACGGAGTTGGTTGTTTTCTAAGAGAACACTAATGCCACAATGAAGCATGTCAGGAAGCTGTTCACTTTGTCCGGTGCATCTCTCTAAATATGGGGCCCCCCTCCCATCAGGGAATTGCCGTATATTCCCGGCAGGAAGGGGAAAATAAGTTTTTTCGAGGAATGGGAGAAGAAACAAATAAGATCTATAGTGATCTAATCAATGAGCAGATAATAAGTTTCCATGACGTGTGCAAGAAAATGAAAGGAGAAATGCGGTTTCAGGAGGAGACAAGTCTCCAATCTGGCAAGTGATGCCTTTTGTAAGTCTAAGATCAAAATTTAGCGGCAGCAGAGACGCCAGGGCATATTTGAGAATGATCTGAGTAAAGGGTCCATGATCGCTAGTGGTTCACTGTCCATGATTTATAAGAATATTATTTGACAGAGTGTTAGGCGCCAATTAAGGAATCCTGTTTTCTTTCGTGGGAAAGGGAGTTGAGAGACGCCAAGATCCAGCAAAAAAGTCAATCAGGTTGGGGAGGAAATTTAGGGCTTCTATTATTAACGAAAACTGGAGGGATAAGTTCTTCCGCCTGGCTCACAAAGCCACTTACGCGTTTATCTTCCGTTAAGAAATGCCCGGGCGCACTATCTCAGGATGTCCCAAATGTAAAGCTAACAGAAGGTCAGACTCTGATACATGGCATATGGCATTGCCCGAAGCTAAAGACATATTTGTGATGAAATTCTGTTTTCTGATTAGAGAGGTGTGGAGGTGCAGGAGTGATCCTCTAAGCACGTATTTTTCCCATTATAACCTTGCAAACAAAAAAAACAAAAAAAAATAACCAGACAGACTGAGAGACTCCTGCCTTATCTAAATCACAAGGATGTGCCACACGTTATTACTGGTCGTAAGAAGTGTATCCTAAGACATTGGTTGGAGGAGAGTGAGCCCGTCCAAGGATGACGCTGACCTTTGATAAAGAGATAGCAAACCAAAGGAAAGATTGTGAGGCGGAAACAAATAAGAGCTCTTTAGTCGAGAGGTTCTTTAAAAAATGGAAGAGATTTATAGTTAAAACTTTTTCGGATGAAGAGGTAGGGGCGCTGATGTATCACTTTCGCACTCTGATTACTACCTCAGTGGAAAAAATTGCTGATCCTTGGGCAGACAAGAGGTAGGAGATGATACATGACTATGGAACTACGGTAGGTTGTCCTAAGAATGGGTATAACAAGGGAGGAGAATTCCCGCACTTGTAGTGTCATCCTTTATTAAGAAATATTCTTTAAGAGGAAAGAGTTTGTTTCTCAATATTTTTGGTGACATATTTTCCATTTCCAGGGTTGCTGGTGGGTGGTAGGGGAGGGGCTTTAATATGAGATTGTTTAATATTTGCTTGGTTTTATTTTGTAATGATGTTAATATAATTAAATGGAAAGTGTAAGCGTTAAAGGAGCATTTAACTGTTACATATTGTAAGTATTATATGTATATAGCGATGTGATTGTTTTGTAAAGATGACATTTTTCTTCTAAAACAAAAATCATCGTTTAAAAAAAAAAAAAAAAAAAAAAGGAAGAAGGATTTTATGGTCATCACTATCACCTGTGCTCTCCCTTTGGCCTTTTGTTGGCACCCAGAGTGTTTTCTAAGGTGACAGTCCATTCATCAGGGGCGCGCAATATCTTTGATATCTCGGTATATGTTCACACATCCGGTTAGTGCTGTTACTTGAATCCCCTGATGAACCTAACACAATAGGGGAAACGCATTGGGATATACTGCTGCAAGGCTTGTGGAGACCTGGATCACTCTTGGACTCAATCGGGTATTATCAGGGTGATTTTGAGGGATAACCGATGGATATGGGGCTTCCTTTATCGGGACGATGACCCCGTTTTTTTGCTTATACGGTATTCGCAGTAGGAATTTTGTTGGGAAAGGTCCTCTGGGTCCAAATAATATTATATCTCTGGCTATTTTCCTTGATATGAAACATTTTGTCAGAATTGGGACAACGGGACCAGGAGTGAAAATCTTTACAGTATAGGGTGTTTATTTGTGCTCCCTGTGTTTCTAAGATTTTGTCCTACAGCTACCCACAAAGGTTTGATATTTGATGTGCTTTAGTATTTGTGCTTATCGATTTAGGGGTTAAGTTTTTTTTTTTTTAAATTTAAATAAAGTATAGTTTTTTTTTTCTTCTGAGAGTTCTCGATACCCTGATTGAGGATTATTGCATAAACAATGATTTCTTTGACAGTTGTTCTGATGCCGGCTTTTTGCTTTAGGGGAATTTTTTTGATTGTTCTAGCTTTTGCAGTGTAGTGCAGAGGTGAGTTTGCTGGAGATTTAGTGAGGAACATCATGGCTTCCTTGTAAACAAAGACCCATTTGTCTCTCACACAAAAAGATTAAACCTTTGTCTGGTAGCATGGGGTCAACGCATATAGAATTGTCAATACATATTGTTCCACACAGTTATGTCATCTTATGTATTTTCTTAAAGTTTTAACTGACATATTGCACATGCTATTTTCTGTTTTATGTTTTTTAGTTTATAGCTATATAACCATAAATGATAGTGGTGTCACTATCCTCAAACAGCTGGCAATGGATCTAATTGTGTTATTAACTTGTCAAAGACTATCCATTCAACAAACCCCCATGAATGTGAGAAGCGTAATCCAATCATGTGGGATACAGAAAGATACTTTGACAACTTCAGAAAGTAATCCAGTTGCAGGAACAAGAGGCAGGTGTTTCTTATGCTCAAGAGTGAAAGACCGCAAAATTTGAACATACTGCACAGAATGTAAAAACTTTATCTTTGAGGACCACAGCAACTTGATGTGTAATAAGTGTAAAGAACAAAAGTTGATATTAAAATAGTAGTTCACTGCAGATAATTCCAAATGTGAAAATTGTACATTTCTATTTTTCCCACACATGACCGTGTTTGATGTAAATGTCAATTCTTCATATGTTTATTAAAACATCCTGACATAAAAAAAAAGTGAAAGAACAACTGAAGAGGTGTATTTAATTATCTAAATAAATCCTGACCAAAATAAATGTATAGAAATACAAAATTTGGTGGTGAGGTCATATTGAACCCATAGGACCACTAGTTATTTTTTATTCATGGTACCAGACAAGGATTAAATACCTGTTGGCATTACCACCAACACTCTTAAGTTACCAGTACACACAAACAACAACTTGAGGGCCTCAGTCAGGAATTTGATTCTTCACCCTCAAGTCTGTACAGCTATGAAAATCTTGGGAATGCTTACCTCTTCTGTAAAGTGGGCATGGGTGCAGTTCAGGAAACTTCAATGAACTTTTTGAAATAATGGATGGGAGAAAAGATAAGATGATGGCCCATAGTCTGTCCACCAATCATGATCTTTCATGGTGGCTGAAAACAGAATTTTAGGGCAGAAAGGACCCACTGCATATGCCTTAAATCACTCACACGACCTCAGGGCATGAGGAGGGTGGTTGCTGGTACTACAATTGCATATAAATAAGGTGATACAAACGTCTGCCATAAATATAGATACGTGTGGTACACCATGCTGGCTTACAACCTAGTAGTGACACCCATACTATTAGACTAGGCGGGCTGCCCAGCATTTTCTAAGTGTCCAACACATTACCAACTAATACCTCATATTTAATATTTTTCCAGTATGTCATTTTTTATCTGCCCAACAGTGCTGGGGAGCAGAGCGTGCCTGTGTTGTGTTGGACACTTAGAAAATGCTGGACAGCCGGCCTGGTCTAATAGTATGGGTGTTACTAATAGGTTGTAAGCCAGCAATGTGTACCACACGTATCTATATTTATGGCACCCTTTTGTATCGCCTTATTATATGCAATTGTAGTACCAGCAACCACCAATGCACTGAGGTCATGTGAGTGGTTGTTTTATTGGTAGTTTTGCATCTGTGCAATCGCCCCATGCATTATACGCGGCTTTCCCGCATGTGGTGTGAATAGGTGTTAAGTTGGTGTGCATTTTTCATCTTGCTCATGCACTAGCTGCAACTGTGATCTTTTTCCCAGTTAGCAAAAAATGCCAGAGTTGCTAGCTTCTGGGTTCAGTTTAGTTCAGCCATTGAGCTGTGAACAAGCCCCTAAGAACTGGAGTGTTTTTTGAGTAAGTAATGTCCCATTTTTTGTATGTTTTTTCTGTTAAATGGAAACTAGGCTACCCATGTTTTTTATAAATAGGTAGAAAGATGGATAAGAGTAATTTTATTGCTTAGTGTTGCTAAAGATTAGAGGACAGATTCATTTCTTTTGCATTCTATTTTCAGAAATACCTCTGCAATCAAATTGTCTTCATGTATTTACATTACCAGACTTTTAGTTCCCAGCTTCTCCCCTTCGTGACCACATTATATAATGGGTTCCCGGAGGGAACGCCGAACCCTAAAAGCATTCTGCATTTGTACATAGTTAATTAACCCCTTCCTGACGGCCGCTCATAATATCGCTGTAAATTTTTTTTTTCCCTCGCCATCTGAAAGCCATAACTTTTATATTTTTCCAATATAGACGTATGAGGGATTTTTATTTTGCAGGACAAGATGTACTTTCTAGTGGTGTTATTCATATGGCACCCTTTTGTAACGCCTTATTTATATGCAATTATAACACCAGCAACCACCCCCCCCTCATGCATAGAACGTGTGTGAGTGGTTGTTTTATCTGTATTTTATTTTGCGCAATCTCCCTCTGTACTATACTGTGGCTTTTCTGCAGCCTGGGGTGAACAGGTATCAATTTACAATATGTAATTTTTTCCCCTAAAGTGCTGGGGAGCAGAGGGTGTCTGTATTTTGTATTGGACACCAGCCTAAAATGGAAATGACCCTCTGAACAGGTACTATGTATGTACTCTAGTTTTGGAGTGATAAGACTAGTGGTTTGATACACGTTTTTCTTAACCCCATTGAAGAGTCCATAAGAGAGGGACGAAACGCAGCGTCTGGGGATTGTTATGTGAATTCTTAGACTAACTTTGAATGTAAACTACTAAGTATATTCTCCATTTGCTTATTATTTTGAGGTGATATAGCGCGGAGCATCCACTCTGCACATGCTTTTTTGGAGGGTGTGTCTAGGCAAGAAATTAGGTCTACATAGCGGGCTCGCCCTTGTCGGGGCGGGTTCTCTGCCGTAGATAAGTAGAGGCTTGGACAAGGATAAGGATTAGGTACTTTGACTGTGTGTAGATACATTGTCCCCTAGATATGTGTATTTTTGTTGACACTATCACTATTTAGGTGTAACGTACTTTTAGAGATGTTTTGATTAAAAGTTATATTTTAAAGGGATTTTTTCATTTTGGTGATAGTTTTGGACACCTAAAAAGAAGCCCACCCAATAGAATAGTAGTGGCGTAATAGGCTATAAGCCAGCATGGTGCACTACACATCTGCATTAATGGCACCTGTTTATATTGCTTTATCTATATGCAATTATAATACCAGCAACCACCCCCCTCATGTATAGAAGGCAGTGTGAGTGGTTGTTTTATCGGTATTTTTTGCATCTGTGTAATCTCCCCATGCATTATAATGGTGTGAACAGGCATCAATGTAATGTGCAGTTTTTTATCATCTAATTGTCTCCCTAGTGGAGGCGTGTTTGAGCTACTGCTGAGCAATTACCTGCACCTGTTTATCTTTCCCAAGTAGCATAGGGGCCTCCGACTGGGTTCAGTCTCTAGTTCAGCATTTGAGCTGTAAGTATGGCCTGGTTTGTGTTTTTGAGTAATTAATATCCCATTTTTGTGATTACAAAAAAAAAAAATCGTTATTCATATTACCATAGCATATATTGGGAAACCGGCAAAAAATTCTAAGTGTGGCAAAATGTGAAAGAAAAAAAAAAAACATACTTGCCCCATGTTTGCAGGTGTTCAGTCTTTGGTAAAAATGATGTATTATCTGTAGTCTACAGGTTGTAAGTATGTGTAACGTTTTTATTATTTGTAAAATGGGGAAACGGGGGTGATTTGAACATTTAATATTTTTTACACTTTAAAAATTTTTTTTTTTTTTTTTTTTTTTTTTTTTTAATGTTGAGCCGCCCTAAGGCACTTCAGCTCTAGGGGGCTTGATCATTTCTACAGCCTAATACATTGTGTATACAATGCATTAGGGTGTACAAAGATGGCGGTTTCCCCACTTCCTGTCTGGGGCCGGAAGTGGGAAAATTGAAACCATGGCAGAGATAGAAGCCTTTACAAGGCTTGTAGCTGCCATGTTCAGCGATCGGGACAGCGATTTCACCACTGATATCCCCATCGCAGTGAGGACCATCTTTGCCGCAGCATTTAAGGCACAGGTGTCAAACTGCGGCCCTCCAGCTTTTGGGAAACCAACTCCCATCATGCATTTCGATACTTTATAACAGTGGGCATGATGGGAGTTGTAGTTTCCCAACAGCTGGAGGGCCGCAGTTTTACACCCCTGATCTAAGGGATTAAAAAGCGCGGGGGGTATCCATATGTCCAACGTCGGTAAGGGGGTTAAACAAATATACCTGTCTCTTTTTGTGCCTTGATACTGAGAAAGCTTTAGATCACCTAAAAAAAAAAAAATCAAATTTAAGTGAAGACTTTTGGTTTTGTAGGGCCCTGTGTCCAGTCTTTGGAAAGACTATATTAAAGCCTATAACCTGCAAATTGTCTTCCTCATACCTCAACTATTCTCAGTTAAAAATGGTACACATCAGGGGTTCCCCCTCAATCCATTTTTGTTCACACTGTGCATAGAGCCACAGGCGGCAACCCTTCCCCCTAAGCCAGACAGAAGGGAATCAAAGTACAAGGTATGGAATTTAAATTATCCTTTGGTTTATTGTATGCAGATGTCTTATTTACTCTAACACGTCCCCATACAACTCTTCCAAATTTATATGCCTAATTACAGAATTCAGTGTTCCGAGAATAAAATGAACAGTTCTAAAACGGATGACCTAAACCTTATATATCCCCCTCCTCACCCAGAATCAATTGCCATCACTCAAAGCCAATTTCAATTACCCTTGAAAGGAAACTTCCCTTAAATACTTGAGCACTTTCCTTACAACTTCTTACAAACCTTTAGCTAGTCAGAACTACCCTAGGATTATCACAGTAACATGTAACTTTCTTAATACCGTAAGTAGAATAATTTGGGCGAAAATTTGCCATTAAGATGACAATAGTACCTAAACTCTTGTATTATTTCTAAACCCTTTTTGTCTCCATCACTGGCAGGGAGTGGAGTGCACTATAGACTTCTATGCCATTTTTGGGCACAGATAAAATGGAGGATAGCATTACTGCTGACCTGTAAATCTAAGGGTCTTCACAGTTCAGGAAAGTCCCAGCCTGGTCTTCTCTATTTGCTTACACCAGATGGAAGGAGAAATAGAAAATATGGATGGCCCCAATCCCAGGGTTTCCCCTTTATGGTCTACCACGCAGGTGACCGTTAATATATCCTTCCAGGGCCTATGGCAATAATTAGGGAGATTTGGAGAATTTGATTGATTAAAAAAAAAAATGGTCAGACTCTGCCCAGAATTATCCCGCTGACATCCTGAGGATTGTGGATATTGTCGACTATAGAACTAAATAGATTCTCCCTTTGAGTCACTTGCTAGCTTTTATTTATGGAGTAGATGCTATTCCTAATACAAATCTGCCATTTCATGATAGGACCCCTATCTACTGACAAAGTTCCTTAGCGTCCTAGATTTGAAGACCGATCGATGACTTCCTCCTAGCAGTGCAATCCTCCCATCTGTATTGGGTCCTTTTACACAAGGTGACTGGAACCTATTGCCCTCAATGCAATAGTGTCTTTGGCTGAAGGAAAGGTAACTATAGATGAAGTCCTAGCTGATGGAAGGAAGCCATACAGAAGTCCTACCTTGATCAAATTCTGTAAGTTCACCTAACATGTCAAAGTGTACAGTAAAAACCTCTATTTTTTACATATAGAAAAGATAGCAGTAGTGCAGCTTAAATGTTCCATAAATTCAGTGTTTTGGTACCTGCTGCATGCTGCTTTTTGTTTTGTTTGATAGAGAAATTTGTTCTAGTTTTTTTCTTCCTAAAGATAAAGCTTTGCCTCAGTGATTGATGAGATGCTGGTTGACCTATTTCCAGGTATTCAGGTAAATCATGGCTATGTGACCAAATGGGACATTCGAGTTCCCAGGAATATTTCCCAAGAAACATGGCAAGTCATTTGGAGACAAGCAACTAATCGTTCGACATGCTCATTTCATAAGAAAAACCAGAACAAACTTCTGATGTTTTGCTATCATACCTTGTACAGACCTTTAAAGGGGTTTTATCGTTACAAAGATCATGTCTCAGATTATGGGGTCAGTAAAAATAAGCACTTTTGTAATTGGGTTGCATTACCTCTGTCACGTGGTTTAGCAGATATGAGCTTCTCTTTAAATCTGTCTTCTATTTCTGCTGTTGCTGGTCAGAATGCCCCCTGGTCGATTCTCGTACCCTAGACTGTGATTGGCTGGCTGACATTTCATTCAGCCTGTTGGGATACGACCCTAGACAGGAAACGCCCCGGCCACCCCCTGCGCTGTGATTGGCTGCCTGCACACTCTGTGTTTACTCCCCTTGAGCTGTTAAAATCGATAGTGAAACCAAGGTCTGCTGGCTCTATGTACATCTCTCCAGCTTTAGGGTCAATTTTTGGGGCAATTACTGGCTGTTTAAGGGGCTTTTGCCAAGAGGTTGATTCACCCCCTACAGATCAATTTCCCTTTAAAGCTGCTACTTGGAAAAGAAGGCGTTCTGTTCCTCAGATCGAATGCAAGCCCCCCCCTTTATGACGTAATCACCTGGAGTGTATACATAAGGCTTCACCCCTGTGTCTGTAAAAGCGCTTGTTTTAGTGCGGGTGCGTAGGTGATCAACCCTGCAAGTTTTTTTTTTTTTTTTTATAAATTGTACATATATGTAAAAATATATGTGTAGACATCTATAATTTTATTCATATACACACACAAAGCTCCCCTATATAGTGTCCTATCCTTGCAGTCACACCAAGCACTTCCAACATATGTTTATACAATGCATATATTCTGGGGAAAGAGACATGATATAGGGGAGCTATGTATGTGTATATAAAACATTTTAGAAATTAACACATATATTTTAGGTTTTTCTACATATGTGTAGAATTTAGGGGGAAAAAAAATATACCCTGTGATGGGGCAAGAACTCCCCAAAATCCTTCGTTGTAAAAGCAATAGTCTACAACTGCTCTACCTCTGCACCACCAGCCCAAGTTAGTTACATGCTGAGCAGGGCCTTCTCTCAAAGCTGATTTGCTTTTTCCCCCATTGTTTTCATTCACATGTCATTGACAGCAAGCAGAGATCTTTACTTGAGCTGGGCCCTTTGTAGTTGAGTAAAGGTCACTGCCTGTTGTCAGTACAATTTGGATGAACTCCATAGAAGTACAGCTGCTGGCTTTCGTTGTCGTTTTAAACTAAGACATATGACAGGTGCTTGTTTGGAGTTTGGGAGCCTCAAGGCTGCAGCCAAAAGCAGGCAGGAGGTACAGACTGTTATATCCAGACAACCTTCTGCATACTCTGTTTTCAAACAAAATGATGATTTCACAGTTCTTCAGTGAGGACAGACACGCCTCCTGGGAGGAGAGACACGCCTGCTGACAGGAGAGACACGCCCCTCGATTTCAAACTCAATCTGAGAAAATTAGCTGAACAGCACGAGCAGCTCAAACGATAACACTCCTTTAAGCTTCATGCTATACTTACAAGCAAAATGAATAAATGTATGCTTGACCGTCGGGAAAAAAAAAAAAGCTCAATGTTCTGCCAGACAAATAGTCTCTTACACCAAAGCAGAGCCAGAACATGTGAAAGCCTGGAGAGAGGAGCCTCGACGGAGTATTTTCTTTCCTTACAATGTCCAGGATTGGCAATGCCTTAAAAAGATGCATAGGACAAAATGCCCAACTACCTGAAATCTCGTCTGTCCAAATTATTATATTATTGCCCGTTGGTAGAAGGAAAATAAGACAACACCCATAAATCAACTTCTGGTTCCAAGAGTTCCGCAGAAAGTCAAAGATGACTTTGTAATAGTTAGATGTAACTATTACAAAGATGACTTTGTAATAGTTACAATGAAAGGGGAGCTCCGACTGGTTGCTATGGGCAAAAAGGAAAGTCTTAGACGTAGACAGTTTTCATACATGAGGCCCTTTGTCTTTAAAAATATCTGATGACAAGCTTGTGGACCTAGTCCAATAATACCAAAACTAACAGTGAATGGAACTGTAACTAGTAAAGAATGCATAGTGCAATGTGTTTATATATAGTTTACATTCAGTGAAGTAATTAATCTTTAAAATAGTGTGTGTATAATAGGGTTATTTAACTTTGCTACAGTGGTTACAGAAACAAAACCGCTCTAGGGGACTAGATTTATTCCATGAGAAGTCTTGTGTAAGAGTTTATTGAACTTTTTTTTTTTTTTGCACAAGTTTCTAAGATTTAACCCCTTCCCAACATAGGGCGTATGCATACGCCCTAGCGGGAAGTGACTTCCCGCAAATGGACGTATTCATATGCCCTGCCGATCGCGCGAGCTACGCGTGATCGCAACATGGGACCAGCGGTAAATTACCGCTGGCCGCATGCCGTATCACCCGGCCGGAGGACCCCGGCCGCGGGTGATTTTCGCTTCATTTCCGCAGCCTGCATGGCTGCGATAAAAAAGCCGCAGGCAGGAGTGACTCCCCTGCCCGCCCCGTTGGCTGCCCCATGTGGCGGGACCGAACCCCCCGGGGGTTCCCGGGGGCATCTGTGAGTCACCATGCCCCCAATGCATTGTGGGGATGGTGACAGGGTTGTCCAGGGGGACCATACACATACAGTTGTGCACTGGCCGCCTTCTAACATCAACTGATTGCGTTTGAAGAAAAATGGAAAAAAGTGAAAAAAAAAATAAAAATTTAAAAGTCAAAAGTGAAAAAAAAAAGTAAAAACACAAACCAAAAAAAAAAAATTAAAAACATGTACACTGCCCTTTCCCCCCTTTTTCAAACGGCATGCCCCCAAAAAAGATCAAAAAAAAAGTACTTATTTGGGATCGCCCCCGTGCGTAAAGACCCACCCCATAAATCTGTCCTTAATTAACCCTACGGTGAACGCCGTTAAAAAAAAAAACAAAAAACAGTCACAGAAATTTCGATTTTTTTTACATCCGCAGCACATTAAATGGAAAAAAAGCGACAAAAACTCATTTTTTTAACGCCAAAGTTGTACCAATTAAACTTCAGTTCATCCCCAAAAAAAAAGTCCTTACACGCTTAACGGAAAAAATAAAAAATTTATGGCTCTCAAAGCACATCCCATAATTATTTAACACAATAAAAACACGTTAAAAAAAAATAATAATAAAAAAAAAGTGCTTCAAAATTCAAAAAACTATATAAATAGGGTATCACTGTAATCGTATCGACCCAGGAGAAAGCAAACGGGTCGGGGATACTGCACGGAGCTGTTAAAAATAAAAAACACTCAGGATTCAGTATTTTCTTCACACTGCCTTCCAAAAAACAGATTTAAACTGATCAAAAATTTTTTGCCCCCCAAACGCAACTCTTTCCCGCCAAAAAACAAGCCCTACACAGCTCCGTACACAGAAAAAATTAAAAAATTAGGGGCCGGGAAAAGGCGATTTTCAAAAACGTGTTTTCCTTTTTGAATTTTAAAAGGGGGTTTTTTTTTTGTAAAAGCAGTAAAACATAAAAAAACAAATTTTGGGATCCTGTAATTTTTTCGACCCCCTGAGTAAACTGTTTTTTCATTATACTGCCCCGTGACCGCTGTTTAAAAAATAAAAATAAAAAAAAACTACCAGGAAAGCTGTATTTTGTTCAAAAAAGCCTCACAAAAACCTTTTAAAAGTGACAAAGCGGCTATGGGGCGAATAAAAACGAAAAAAATCATCCCACAAAAAAACAAGCCCAGAAATCATCTCCGTATATAGAAAACTGAAACGTTATGGCTATTAACAGACATATAAACGAAATTTTTTATAGACCTATTTCTATTGTGTAAAAGTAATAAAAACCATAAAAAAACTATATAACAATCTATACCATTGCAATTGTACACGACCCCCCAAAGTAACGAATATCCTGTCATTTATACCTGCACTGCGAACGCTGTAAAATTTACGCCAAAAACACTGGCGGAATTGCGTTTCCCCTTCATTTTTCATAGCCCAATGCAAAAAAAATAAAAAACTTTTGTAAACACCTGTGCACCCAAAATGTAGACAATACACCTAGGATGAGATCTATGAGGCGTGCTGAATCCAAATGGGTTGACTTCTGGAAGGTTTCACCTTTTCTGGTACTTTGGTGGCTTTGTAAATGCGACATTGGCCCCTCCAAAATCTGCTATCCAAAAGCCAATAGCGCTCCCTCTCTTATACCGCCTGCCCCATGTCCCAAACAGCAGTTTACACCCACAATGTAGGGTATTACCGAACTTGAAGAAATTGCATAAACAAGGTTTTGGGTGCTTTTTATTTTTTACCAGGATTTCCTTGAAAAAATTAAACATTTCAGCTAAATTGTCAGATTATGGAAACAAAAATGAAAAAAAAAAATTCACAGACCCTACGCTTAACAAATTTTTGTGACACCTTGTTGGTGGTCGATATGCGCACTACACCCCCTGGATATATTCGTAATGTGTAGTTCCAATATGGTATTTTTAGTGTGGAGTTTATTAAGTTTAATGCCCTTAGGGTGTCCGCAAACCTGAAATGGCCCCTAAATAAAATGGTAATGAAAATGAGACCCCAGAGTCCAGTAGGTGCTCCTCCTATAGGATATCTCTGAAAACGGCAGAATCTGGGGAATCAATATTAAGTTGTATTTCCCTGATCACATCTACCGAGTTCTTGTGAACAATGTATAAAAATTTAAAATCTGCAAAAATAAGTGAAATTTTGAAATTTCACTTCCACTTGCTTTAATTCCTGTGAAACACCTAATGTGTAAATAAACTTCCTAAATGCGGTTTTGAATACTTAAAACCCCTTAAGGACCCAGCCTGTTTGAACCCTTTGCCTGACACCAGCCCTATTTTTGAAATCTGACATGTGTCCATTTATGTGGATGAATAACTTTTTGACACTTTTTAACCTATCCATGTGATTCAAGATTGTTATTTTTCTCGGACAGCATGGTGCTTTATATTAGTAAAAATTTTTATACATACAATCCTTTTTGTTTGTTAAAAATTTTTTATAAAAATTTCATAAAATTTGGAAAAAAAGCGTTTGAAGTTTGCAAAAATTTCTGCGTGCAAGACAAATAATTATTTCTCCACAAAATATTTATACACTAACAATCTACCATATGTCCACTATAGGTTAGCATAATTTTTTAAATGCTTTTTTTTTTGTTTTTTTTACGACATTAGATGGCTTAGAAATTTAGTATTAAATTCTCGACAATTATTCAGAAATTTGCCGGGTACACATTTTTCAGGGACCACACCAGTCGGACGTGCGTTGAAGGGCCTGCATGTAGATACCCCCATAACAATGCCATCTAAGAAACTAGACCCCTTAACGTATTTACAACACTAAGTTAGGAAGTTTGAATAACCCTTTAGATATTTTCGACAGAATTAAAAAGCAAAGTGGAGGTTAAATTTCAAAATTTCACTTTTTTGCATATTTTCAATATGTATTATCCATTTTCACTGGAATACGGTAAATGTGGCTATGTAAATGCAACTTAATATCAATTCCCCCAGTCTGCCGTTTTTAGAGATATCCCATATGAGGCCCTAGTGCATTATTTGGCTCACCCATAAGAGCCCCCAGAATAGGAGAGCAACCGACTATACTCTTGGGGTCTTCATTTTCAATACTATTTTATTTAGGCGCCATTTCAGGTTTGGGGAACCCTAAGTGCTTAAAACTTAATAACACCCCTAAATAACCACATAAGGAAACTACACCCCTTAAGGAATATATCCAGGGTGCATGAGATATAGACCCCACAGGTGATTCACAAATTTGTTTTTAGCATAAGGCTGTGAAAAGAAAAAAAAATTTTTTTTTCCAATGAATCTGCAATTTAGCTTAAAATGTTTCACATATACAAGGAATCCTGAAAAAGAACCCTAAAACTTTGTTAAGCAATTTCTTCCAAGTTTTGCCAATACCCAACATGTGGTGTGTAAAACTGCTGTTTGGGCGCATGCAGGGCGATAAGGAGGGAGAGTCTATTTGCTTTTGAACGCAGATTTTGTTGGTGGGGCCATGTCGCATTTGCAAAGCCCCCCAAAGTAGCAGAACAGCGAAACCCTTCCGAAGTGCGCCCCATTTTGGATTCAACACCCATCAGGATCTCATCTAGGGGTGTAATTTCTGCAGTTTTAGGCAACACAGGTTGTTTCCATAGTTTTTTTTTAGCATTGGGCTATTAAAATGGTGGGAAAAACCGAAAGTTCCGTCATTGTTTTTTTTGTGAGTTTCAATTTTACAGCATTCGCCGTGCAGTGTAAACTATGTGATACCTTTACTTATAGGGGGTCGGTACACTTACAATGATATAGATTTTAAGTATAGTTTTTTTCTGTTATTACTTTTTACACAGAGTAGAAATAAGTCCTATAAAAAATTGCGTTTTTATGTTGTCCTATTCTGACAGCCATAACTTTTTTTATTTTGCTGTGTGCAGAGCTGTGTATGGTGGCTGGTTTTGCGGGATGAGTTTGAAGTTTTATTATTGAACCATTATGTGGTGCATATGATGCTATGTTCACTTTTTATTAAGGTTTTTGTTGAGTATTGGTTTTAACCAAAATACAGCAATCTTTGAGTAGTTTATTATTTTTATTATAGCGTCACTGTACGGTATTAATGACATGGTGGCTTTACTCACAGTCAATACGAGTTACACCGATACCCTATTGTGTATATTTTTTTATGATATTTACTGCTTTATACAATAAAAAACACTTTTATTCAAACAGGAAAATACGTTTTGCATCACCATAGTTTTTGAGAGTCCATAACTTTTAAATTTTTCTGTGCTTGGATCTGTTAAGGGACTTGTTTTTTGTGTAGCAGGAGTTGACGTTTTTATTAGATCCATTTTTGGGGGGACAAGGCTTTTTGAAATTTGCTTTTAAATCCATTTTTATTGCAGGCCAGGTGAAGAAAATTACTGCAATCCTAGTAGTGTTGTTTATTTATTATTTTGAACAGGGCTCACCGTGCAGTATCCGTGATAATTAGCTTTACTCTTTGGGTCGCTACGATTATGGCGATACCCTATTAAATATAGTTTTTTTTTATGTTTGAACACTTTAAAAAAAAAAAGAAAAGTGTTTTAGTGAGTAAAACAATAATTATGCATCGCTATCTTCTGGAGAGCTATAAATTTTTTATTTTTCCGTATACAGAGCTGTATAAGTACTTTTTTTTGCGGGATGAACTTACATTTTATTTGGTAGAAGGGGGGGGGGGGGGGGGGTGGGGGGGGGGGGGGGGGGGGGGGAGGGTGGGGGGGGGGGGGGGGGGGGGGGGGGGGGGGGGGGGGGGGGGGGGGGGGGGGGGGGGGTGTTGGTATGGGGGGGGGGGGGGGGGGGGGTTGGGGGGGGGGGTGGGGGGGGGGGGGGGGGGGGTTTGATTTTTATTTTGGGGGGGGGGGGGGGGGGGGGGGTTTGTGGGGGGATTTTTTGGGTTTTTTTTTGGTTTTTGTGTGGTTTTGGGGGGGGGGGGGGTGTTTTTGTTGGTTTTTGGGGGGGGGGGGGGTGGGGGGGGGGGGGTTTTGTGGTTTGGGGTTTTTTGGGGGGGGGGGGTGGGGGGGGGGGGGGGGGGGGGGGGGGGGGGGGGGGGGGGGGGGGGTGTGGGGGGGGGGGGGGGGGGGGGGGGGGGGGGTGGGGGGGGGGGTGTTTGGGGTTGTTTTTTTTTTGTTTTTGTGGGGGGATATATTGATTTTATTATGTTTTATGAGGGTTTTTGTGTTTGGGGTTGTGTTTTTTCAACTTTGGAGTTATATGGAGTTTTTTGATCGCTTTTATCCATTTTTATGTGCGCGGATAACAATAATCTTAATTCTGTATGGTTTTTTTTTTTTTTTTACGGCGTTAACCTACGGGTTAATTAACATGAAGATTTATAGGGCAGGTCAATAACGCATGCGGCGATACAAATATGGGTAACTTTAGTTTTTTGATCTTTTTTGGGGCGATTGGCTTTGTAAAGGAAAAGGCGCTGTACGTATTTTGTAGTGTTTGTGTTTTACCTGTTTTTCACTTTTTTTTTTACTTTTTTTCACTTTTTCACATTTTTATTTTACTTATTCCCAAGGGATTTGAATGAGAGATCTTTAATCTATCATTCAATAGGAATCAGAGCAAAGCTTTGCTATGACTGGTTCCAATGACACTGTCAGACACGATTCCGGGCGTGCCCACAGGGCACGGCCGGGTGTCGTGACGTCCACAGACAACCCAGCATTCTCTGCCTTCCGAGGTGTCTGTAAGGAGGTCAGAGCCTGCACGGATCCGCCATCCGTGCGCTTCTTCCGAGCCGTCAGAGACGAGAGGAGCGAGCTCCTCCTGCGTCGCTCTTAATTATTGCGGCCGTATTGTGCGCGATAATTACGGGGTTTCCGCCCCCCCCCCCCCCGGAGCGGTCCGGGGTCGGGCCGATGGTGCTGTGATGTCCAGCCCTGTAATATACAGCTGACACCCCGCGCCGATCGCGGCGAAACTCTGCTTTAGAGTTTTCGCGCGATCCTTCAGGACGTATCCATACGTCCAGGAGCGTTAACCCCCCAAGACGACCTGGACGTATGGATACGCCCAAGGTCGTTAAGGTTAAGGGGAGTGGTAGTTTCTTAGAGATGAGGTCCTTTATTGGGGGTATCTAACATACAGGGCCCCCCAAAAATCCAAAACATTTAGTAACTGGACAGGTCCCTAAAAAATGTATATTGCCAATTTTGTTGAAAATTTGAAAAAATTAAGGGGCGTGGCTTTGACATGGCCCGAGTGAGGAAATCTGGTTTGTGAGCTCCGACGAAGATCTGAGCATCCTCTTCATCGCTCGTTTTATCATGGGGAAAGACCTCTAAAAAGAACAAGCAGCTCCATTAACCCCCTGGACACCTCTCAGGGGTCACATTTGACCACCTTACTTCGGCCGTTACACGCCTTGATGGAGGCGGGAGGACAATGGCTGACAAGGCCTTCTTCAAGTGAATGGCCGCCAGGGCCCCCCACATCTGCCTGCATAGAGCAGAACGACTGTGGACTCACCTGGTATGCGTCCATACGATCAGGCCGCCGGAGGGGGAGGTACACAACCCCCACTGCACAAGTCCCTATGTCCATATTCAGCCTTCGCTCTTCCCAACACAGTGCCCGGGCTTCCACTGACTAAGGCCGGCGGTGCGGGCCGTGGCCCAAGTCCCCTGCCCGCTGAAGCCCGAGCAGACCTGAACCATCAGCTCCTGGATCGCTGGACCGGAGGCGGCTCGTAATTCCTGCCGCGGCTGCTCGTTGGACGGGGAAAAAGGCCCGGACGCCTGCTGCTGTTGCTGCAGAACGAGAGGCTCGATGCCCGCCGCTGTGGGGCCGACACGGCCGAACACCCGCCGCAGAGCTGCAGGAAGAGACAAAGCCCGTGCAGTTTCCCGACACGGGACAGGGAGCCCGAAAACCCCCCGCCCCCCCGATGCGGTAGGGGGGAGACCCCGCTGCAGCTGCCGTGTTTGGAGTGGCACAGGGATATGTCCCGGCGGCACCGCTCGGCCGTGCGCACGTCTGCCGGACCTCATTTTCCGGCCTCCCCCGCAGTTGCTGGACCGGGGCCCGACATCCTTCCCGCAATCCCGGGACGGAACACCGGTGGGCTTGTCGGGGGGTGGGGCTTCCGTCTCCTGCGGCCGACATCCCCCTGCCGACCTGAACCCCAAAGGGCGGTGACCCCTCAATCTGGACGGGACTGCGGGTACCTGACCCTCCCGGAGACCCTCCCATTTTGGCCCCTCTGCTGCGGCCCCCCCTTAATAGCCAGTACTCCCAGGGCACGGCCTCTCCCGGGACTGTCTGTCTCAGGGCCCATTACCCCCCTCAGCATGTGATGGCTTGGGGCCCCAGGGCCCTATGGGCCCCAAACCCCTGCAGGTCCCACCCGCGGCCTCACCTACGGGGCATCCCCCGGGGGGAAATCTGGCTGAAAGGAGTGGGGTCAAGGGGAGATGAGTGTCGGTCTCACACTCAGCATGGACGTCTGCCCCGCCTTTTTCCAGCCCCACAAGGCCCCTCAACCTCCCACCCGTTGCTGTCGGACCCTCACCAGCGGGTCCAGGGGGTCCTCTTGGGGTACCTTTCGCACCGGGGCCCCCCGGGCTGCTCACAGGAAGCCTCCATGTGCCTTCTCAGCAGGTATTCCCTCCCCCCACCCTTCCCAGTTGGAGCTCATATATCCCTCCCCCTCTAAACCCCGGGGGGTAGCCCACAGTAAGTATGGATGCCCCCCCACCAATTCTTGCAGGCCAGCCCTATCCCCTTGGGGCTGCTGCTGCCCTCCAGAAAAAAACCGGCACCAACGCGACACCCCTCAGCCGTCTACAATAGTGCCCCGTTACGATGGCCAAAATTTTAAACGCCTCATTCAAGACCTCCCCCCCAAACAGGATACTCCCTTATGGCGAAACAACTTCTGGCGGACTGTGGGAAGGATCAACCCAAATTTCCGCCCCGACTGTCTACCGGTCTACAAGAGTGGACTGTTGCAACAATCACAAATTCCTCCTCACCCCCCTGGGGGAGTTGCGGAACAGTACAACACCCATCTGCACAATATTTCCCCCCACCTTTGGCGAGTCGAGAAAGAGGGAGGAGAAAAAATGTCAGGTCGGGGGGCCTCCCGGAGCCACCCCTCCTCTGTTTTTTTCCCCCCCAAAGTCCCCAACATTTTTAATGATACCCCCTTGACCGAACCCCCTACGTTCATTGAGCTGGACAGAGTCCAAGACATTGCCCCCCACCTAGAAAAAGATTTCTTTTCCCCAGGGGACGTTATTTGCCACATACACTTCTATGCCTTAAAGAAGAAATCTGCAAAAAGCTCGGGTAGGCACGGTCTTTGACCTACCAAGATCGACCCATACAAATTTTCCCAGATGTCTAAAACGCCATACCCGGGCCAAAAAGGGGCCATGCTAAAAACCTATTCTCTCTGTGTTGGGTGAAAGAAATATCCCTTTATAGGTGGGGTTCCCTTTCGCCCCTTTGTACACGGGGGGACCGCACTCAACTCTGCTTTTTCTCCCGAAGTTTTTTCCACGGGTTTCTTCGGGATTTGGGCAGATTTCAAATATCTCCCTGCCTGAGGGGCCCTCTTTTATTTCCCCGGGGTGGGGGTGGGGTCCCTTGAACCCTCTCAAATTCATGCAGGGTGATCCGGACCCCCCCCCGCGAAACCCTTCTGGGGGATCACCCATTGAAAAACAATTTGGTTCCGGGTTTCCGCCCCTTTCTAACCCCCCTAGCTTTAAGGGGGTAAGGGTCTTGTTTTTTTCACATTGCCCTTCCCATTGGATACATTTGAGGCCATGTTATTTTTATTTGATGTATTCATGTTTGTCCTTTGTTAATGTTTAGGATGCTCACACATAAATAGGTAAACACTATCCGGGGCTACCCCCCTTTAATCCCTGTTTCCCTTACCCCCCAAGTAGGGCAAAGGAAATTTTCCCCTTGTGCCCTTTTGTCTGGCCCCGGGGTTTTTCCCTATAGTTCAGATGTTCTTGTAGTGGTTTTGGGGGGTTTTTTGTTTTTTGGTTTTTTTTTTCTTTTTTTTTTTTTTTTTTTTTTTTTTTTTTTTTTTTTTTTTTTGTTATTTTCCATGCTGACACAGGCACTAATGACCCATTGGGGACCTGGGGGCCAGTCTCTACATTGTATGGTCTATAATTTTGGGTTTGTTTAGGTCATACTATCCCTCATAAGTTTTTTCTTTTTTACTTAGGAAGGTTTTGTCTTACTCTCTTTTTATGTACATCTCCAATTCTTCATTTTTTTGACTGTAAAACCTCCTTTGTACCCTTTGCAAATGTTTTTTCGTGTTTTGCAATGTTTAAAAAAAATTTGGGAAAATGCCTTAAAAAAAATCTATTATTGGAAAATTTTTAAAAACTTTCTAAAATTTCTAACCCCCTAAATGTAGTAAAAAAAAAAAAAAAAAAAAGACTTAAAAAAATGGATGCCAAACTACAGCAACATAGGGTTTAAAGCTATTATAAACCCATTTTGAGTGGAATAACTATCTTCTTACATGCAGAAATGTTTGAAGTTTAAAATGGAAACTTCTCCAAAAATTTTTCACCATTTTTTTTTATTTTTTTCACAAATAAACAAACATTTTTTGGACCAAAATTTTTTACTTCTTTAAAACACAATGTTTTCAGAGAAAACAAAACTCTGAATCACAGGATAGGGTTTAAAATGTCAAAAAATTTTCTCACATAAAGGACATGCGATTAAAAAAAAAGGGGCTCTGTCAGAGAGGCCAAAACTGGCTCCGGCGGTAAGGGGTTAAAAGCTTTAAATTTAAAACTAGCACAAAGCCTTGCAATCTCAATAACCTGGAGTATATGGGGGCATACGGAAAAAGCTCAGGACTGGGAAAAAAAGCACTCCCCAAAAGTGCGGCACAAATTTGACTGAGGCAGATCTAGCAGATCAGAAATCTTACTAATTGAAGTGCTACTATTGTAAAGTGGAATCATACGATTAGTAGGTCAGCCACAAAGCAGTAGACTTTGGCTGAGTGCTGAGGTGTGTAGCATTTAAAAACCATCCATGTTTTGATGAAGGGTTTACTACTGTTGTCACGGTGAGAGCCAGATAAATTTCTCTATGTAGACTGGATACTGTAGTATTAAAATGCAATGTGAACATAGCCACAGTATATAGTGACATTTAAAACAATATAGTAACTATTGCCATAGCAACTGCTCCGGTGTTCACTCAAGGACATGAACTTTTTTTTTTCTTTAGGGATCAAGTAATTAATGGATTTTTTTTCTCCAGTGTAAATGTTGGTTCCCCTGATATATGGTGGGGTTATGTATACCTTAAATTATTGCTACTTATTCTGCAGTAATTTAGTGTGATTGGGTGGGTGGGTGGGGGGCATGTCTCATTCTGCTATGGAGCCCTATGAATTCTAGTTATGCTCCCCAATTCAGTGCTTCTCATTTTATAGAAAAGGTTTGGTGAAACATGCTCCCCCTTTCCAGCATGACTGTAGACAAAGTGATTTCTATAAAGATATTGTTTAATGAGTTTGGGATGGAGGCATTTGAGTGACCTATACAAAGCCCTGACCACAACCCAATTGAACACTTTAGGATGTATTGGAATGCCAATTGGAAGCCAGAGGCTCTGCCTGAATTCACTTATGGGCTTTTGGTGCAAATTCAAACACATGCCAGCAAGTCCTGTGAAAAGCCTTCTGTGTAAGAGATTAATTTAACGTAAAATGGGGCCCCCCAAACCCCTATTTAACTTTTCAGGCTTTTAAATATGATGTCCAACAACCAGGGGTTTCGTGGCAAAGGGTTTTTATATACTTTTGGCCATAGATTATGCAAAAGATAAAACTGGCTATAAACGGGCATTTTGTTAAAATCGTAAATCTGGTTGTGTAAAAAATCAAAAAAAATTTTTGTATAGGGATAAAAAAGTGGTTTGCTGTAGGAGCACATAAGGCCTATCAAAATTACAATAGAAAAACATCTATATAGACTGAGGATCTTCTATGTGTGCATGTGGTTTTCTTCCATTTCATGTAAAAACAATGATAACGTTATCAGGCTTCTAGGAAACTTGGTCTAACTAATTGTATCTAAGAGGGAAATTAGGCTGTTTAACCACATATAAATAGCTAGTGTCACAATTTTTTTAAATTGAAAAAAATGTATCAATCATGGATAATGTGTCCCTCTAAAGCAATACCGATACAATTAGGGATTATGGTTTGCAAGAACTATTTTTGAGACCTACTTTACTGCCATCCATTAAAAATTCTATCTATATTTACCATGAGTCAGGCTTTCCTTTTATTTGAATATTTTTTAATGAGCAAGTCATTTGGAGAGGATCTTCCGAACGGTTTTATTGGTTCCACAAAAAAGGTTAAGCCTCACACGGTGTGCCGTGGCCTGACCGGAGATGGCGAGCGAATCACTTCGAGAGCAGCTTCTGCATAGAGACTGCAAATAACGCTCACCTAAACCTCCATGTCACCTAAATAACCTCCTGGCACCGACTCATCATCCTCCACATGACCCATAACGGTTCATTTGTGAGACCAGGTTGCACCCACCTGCACCCCTCGCGCACCGGAGTTCTCTGACTATAGGGTGAGTCGACCTGCCCCTCTACTGGTGAGGATCGCGCAATCTTAAGGTCGCCAATACTCTAACCCACTGCCGGCGGTTGAAGAGGACTGCGCCAGGGAGAGACAGAACAGAGAAGCCCTTAGACGGCGCGTCCGTCAGCCCCTCTAGCGCCCCTGTTGCCCACTGCTGCCCAGACTCTGAATACACTGCTCATCGGGCTCTCTGGCCCACTGCAGGCAACGGCGCGTGTCAGCCATATTCGTCACCAGGCCATTCCCCCTTTCGACCCGTAGAAACATGGGACAGCCCAGTGCATTAATAATCTAATCCCCAGCTTGCCCGCATGAGAGAATTTATACAGCATGACATTGTCAAGCCGCCACCTGCACGCAACATACTCTTCTGTGGCTCTGTACACCCCGCTAAGAGGAATTTGGACTTTTACTCCCTCTGTCCCATGTAATCTGCTAGAAAAATGGCCAGAAAAATTGAACAACATATCCTGTATTATTCTAGCGCAGCATTTGGCGGCCATTTTTCCATATGAGCCCAGCAGTAAAATGATATAAGCTCTCTGCAGGCTGTAACACATTGGGCCCCAAAAATGGTTCTCCCTCACCAAGCCTGCGAATAAGGCGAGGGATATAGGAAATATTACACTATACCGATTACCTTCTATGTGATAATCAAATCTCAGAACAATTTAGCATAACACTGTCACTCATTAACTTCAGGACAATTCTTAATATCCTTTAATAAACAAAGGACATTATTGTCTCACCAAAACCTTATAGCAACAATTCTGTGACTTAGAAACCTAAGCTATTCCAAAAAACCCTTTATGTATCCATACTCAACCAGGACATCCTTTGCTCATACTGGCTATTAAGGAAATCATCCTCACACTATAAGCAAACATCTTCCTTCACACTGCCGGGACTTGTGGCGTGTCTTACCACCAAATCACTCCTCCCAACAATCTTAATACCTCCTGACATTCAAAGAACAGCTTAGTAATAGTACTTCCTGCTTCACCATTCCATGCATAAACCCCCTAGCATTTCCAACAACAAAACCTGCACAACAAACCCTAAGTACCCAATCACGCTATTAATTCAAAATCATAAAACCGACAAAAAAGGACCTATTTAGTGGCCCCGGAGAAATTACATCTCCATGGTGCACATCAGATTTGGACTACACCGGACCCCCTGCATTGCTACTTAAAATAATGCAATCTGAGGAAACAGCTGGTGAATTTCAAGTACCCACACCTCAAGTTAAAAGAGGTAAAACAAGAAAATCGAGTAAAAAGAGGGGGAAAAAAAAATAAAAACAAGTCATATCAAACACACTCCAATTATATTTCCACACATGTCGTTCACGGGACACAAGAAGATTTGAGAGGCCGCTGCAAAGCAAACATAAAAAGTTAAACCTGCAAACATCCCCCCAATTCTTCCAACAAATCTTCTCCACTGCTACAAACCCTAGAAAGACCCAAGAATCCTTTTCTCCCAGCCTAAGCATCGACAGTTCCCCAAGATCAGAAACTCAATGGATATGGCAACCTCAGGTAACGAACAGATCAGTGGGCTCCCTTCAACAGATATGTTCTCTACTAAAAGCTTTCCACCTCCTTCCAGAGACACGTAACATAAGGACATCAAACAAATTAATGGTCGATCCTAAAGTCAGAACATACAGTCATTGGTCGATTACTAGAACGGACCATGTTGAGGACAGCGAAGATGTGAGGAGTTTTGCCACATACACACAACTTATTCAATTGACTTCATAACGCAGAGCTTGAAGTAACGAGGTACCAAAGGATCTCATACTAAATCCTAGACCCTAAGAAGACAGGCGTCTAGAGGAACAACATACGAATCAGGAGTCCCCTGAAGCGGTGACCACCAGATGCACTCTCCCTTCTTGACAAGACCCCTGCAGCTAGCTGTCTTGCCGAATGCCCCCAAACAGACCGAGCTTATTGATTGACGAGATACATCGCCTCCAAAAACCAGAAACATCTCCCAACTTCTGGTTTCCCCAAGAGATGTTAATTGCTAGAGTTCATTTCTTTACAAATCAAGATGAATTATTTGAAGGCATGAGACAGGCCACACTAACATACCAGAATAGATTTGCCAACCTTTAATTATCCCGATACCTCTCCCACTATCAAGTACTATCACGCAAACGCAAAGACATCTTTGCGCCCTTCACCAAACTCTTAGAGACCATAACATCAGCAACAGATTGGGTTCCCACGGTCAAATTAGATCATAATGAACAAGGATGGCACCACATATCCCTGTAGTTCCTCCATGCACTAACATAAAGAACTTCCCCACCCCTCTATCATTGGAATCTTACTATCTACCCCAACCAACTCACCACAGCGAGAATGGGCCTCAGCTAGGCTTAGCTATACCCCACTCTAGTTCACGAAAAAGTGCATAGACAACACAACGACCCCGCATAGCGTTGGACCTAGATCAAGATATGAAAGTTGCATTGCAGACCATTGGAGTTTCTCTTGAAACCGCTTCTAATGGACTTTATTAACTTCCGTGCCTTAACCCTGAGTAGTTCTATCCACCATTTGAGGGTAGGCCTGAGGCAACGACTTCCCTCGTTGTCTTTATTCTAGGCCTGCGGAAATACTTGTTCACATTTACGGCTCTACTACCATGTCCAAGCTTTAATGTTGGTTGTTTACCTACCTACGATTCAGTATAAAAGTGTGTTCACTTATGACATGCACATGTGTAAACTCTTGCAACTATGTAACTTATACCTAACATTCTTGATGCAACACAGTGACATCATACCCTTCTCTACACTAACCGCGTCTAACTCTTACCTTCACCATGGTAACATGCATATGCTCAAATGAACGGTTATTCTAGAATTCTCCAGTAAACGATTCGCTTCTCATGTGGACAAAGAGCTCGGTTACTGATGTCTCGCGACTGCTGATGTGGTATGTGCCACCCCTGACATAGAAACCATTTAAAACAAAACGAAGATCTAATCAGACTTAAGCACAAAAAGTTCCCACATGGGCCCATATCACTCAGCGTTAGAGCACCCAACAACAAATGTCGGAGTTTACTCATGTGTTTATTGAAAGATTACTAAAAGCCTTTCATCTTAATCATCATTCCCAAACCCCAAACGTGCCGATACGTAATTTTACAATGTACACTCCTTAACTAAGTAGCCCTACACTTTAGCTCGCGTCGTTCGTTATGCTCCTAAAACCAACACACAGATCTCTATTTATAAGCTAATCTCTAAACACCAAAAAATGTTCTCAAGGGCAGTCTGTGATAATGCTAGTAGGTAGATTTACAAATGTTACACTCCATTGACATAACATCACAAGATAGATCTAGCACCTAAGCTCTAGATTTTAACCCCTAGAACGAAAAACCTCATACTAAGAAGAAATCTACAATGACACTCATGGCGCTATGAGCCCATCCTACAGACTTAGATTTCACACACTATTCGGCACGCCAAAGACTCTCAAACGCGAGGAACTTCGACTACTTTCTTGTTAATACGACCGACTTACTATCAGCTCTTAATACTTATTCACATATGGATTCCGCAACTTGGGTCTGCGACCATGCCCTCGATCTCCCTTCTATTAAAGACAATTTTCTTCCTACTCCCATTTCACTCCCCCTGGCGCCTGAACAATTTTTTTACTTAAATCACCCAAAAATCATACAGTAACAGAGTAGAGAAAGCACTTAAGGATATATTTGGATATCAAATGTTCTCTTGCCTCACTCACTACAGAAGAAATAACTTGAGTGTGACAACATAAGGCATACATTAAGGGTCTTTTCTATTCCATCTCTAAAAGAGAACGGCGAAATCCAGAGATAACACAACAACATTAATCACCGGATATTAGATGATATTAAAATCTTAGCCACTCAGTTCAAAGCAAACCCATCATCCAAACCCATCACGAGAGAAGCTGACCCAACTTAAGAAACAATTAAGCAACCTTCATCTTACAAAATATAGCGAGACACCAACTAAAATATGCTAAATTGGAATTATTTATCTTACAAGGTGACAAAGACCTAGTAAGTCAGTTTGGCGAGAAGAGTGAAAATCTAAAAAAGCACAAACCAGAATCCATTTATATTACCTCCCTTAAAAAAGGACAAAATTCATGTGAACCCCACAGCAAACTACACCAATCTGATTTTTTCGCGACTTACCCTATAGCTCATTATACAACTTAAATAGGGACCCAACCGACCACCAATTAATAAAGAAGACCTACGCGAAACTTTCCTCAATGGGTCCTCTCCCTTCATTGACAGATGAACAATTATCATCCTTTAGCCCCCTATCACGCCTTTTCGAAATGAATCAACAATCCGACACCTAAAATGTAATAAATTCCCCCAATGACCAGATGGCATCTTACGAAATGAATATTTGGCAAACATCTTCAACACAGGGACCCACTACTCCACACATGACACGACAATTTTTCATTTTCTACATCTCTGATAAAAGGTACGTCCACCTCAACATGGAGGCGAAATGCTTAAAGCCACTATAATCACGAACTATTCCACCAACAACCAGGGAAACCAACAGAAATCAAGATGCACACTAATTTATAAGCCAAAATTATTCCCTCACCATTAATTCCGTACAACACAATCAAAATATTACTAACATATCAAATCCTAGCCACACAGAATCTGAGAGGTAAAACTTCCTTCTCTGATAAACAAGGACTCCAAAGTGGGTTTTTATACAAAATAGACAAAACTAGAGATCTAGCGACATAACGACTGTCTTCAAGACCAATACTCTGCAACAAGCACAACAGATAAACTACCCATTGACCCCTCTTATCATTAGATGCTGAAAACAGCACTTCGACAGTGATTAACTAGGGATTACCAAGAGAGGGTTTTGTATGAAAGTTTTGGTATTAATCACTGAGACCAATTCTTTCAGCAATAACTATCCACCTAATACTCTTCAGCCGCTCCTCTGAACTAAAAGATCTATTGCCTCATGATCAGATTTCTGTCAAAGTTATAAAATTTCCAGATGGCACCAGACCACGGCCAAGGTTGCGCCCTTATGCCCCCCCTCATGCTAACTGAGTCTGTGCGCTGAACACCATTACGCGAAACATATTAAAATTACACTCCTCGCATCATACCAAAAGGAAAAATTCACGATCAATTCTAACCAAACTCACAAAGTAAAAGTTTCGTATGCTGATGTATCACTCCATTTTTTGACAACACCAGAAAATCGTTCATATTCACCACCCCCGCTTTCTGCCTTAACAGTTTGCGTTTAAAGCAAATTTCCACACCATATACTAATTCACAAACTCAACATCTCCACAAGTCCAACACTCCTACCCACATCACAACTGGCCCCCAAGAAATCAATTAAAAGGGGTTGTCCTCGCATACAAAAGAAAAGGCTTTCAAATTGTAGAGCGAGCACCAACACAGAATAAAGACATTTTCCCCAAATATATTGCATTGGTTATCCTCTGTTTTCCCTAAAAGAATACAAGTCGACATCATTATTAACCTCCATGGCTATTCTTCAGCATTCCACTCATTAACTGACGCACTGGTAAACACAAAATGCTCCTGGGTGCTGGTTTGTTCAATGAATCAAACTAGACAGAGTGAAGTCATCAACAGGTCAGCGCAGTGTCAAGTCAGTGTCCACGTGCTGGCCAGACAGTAATATAAAAGCTTGACATTTATCTCAAGTAAACGACAGCTCTGTAAATCTAAGGGCTTTTGTTTTGGGGATCACTTAAAACAAGAAAGTCCTTAGAGTAAGTTTTCGACTAAGCTAATCTTAAATCTAAATTAGCATCACTGAAAGCACAACGTAGCTGTTACAAGCAATGCGAGAGAGCTTACATGCAAAATAGTAGGAACCAAGGAAGTGACAAGAAGAAACATTCTTTATTCCCTGCATTCTTTTGAAACCCTGTGGGGAGACAACTCCTTTAAGATCACAACTTTTAGGGGTCAACTTTATTTGGACGAATAAATATATTTCCTATTTAGGAATCAAGATTTATCCAAATATTGATGACACGATACAAAAGAACCTAGAAGATGTTTCATCCTCTATTCTAGAAGAAAATTGGTGGGCTTAAACAAACGCATTTACCCATGGCTGGCTCGTATCAACCTCACCAAAATGCTCCTTCTCCCCTAAAATTCTTATATTAGCTAGGTCTCTTCCTTACTTGTTTCCAAGCCCACTAATCGCTTCCCTTCAACGTCATATCTTACAATTCATATCGGGTTCAAAAAGACCCAGATTCAAAAACCAATACCTATATAGAAAGACAGCACACGGCGGTCTGTCTGTACCTAACCTGGGCGCAATAAAAACTTAGCCTCAAATTCTTGAACCTCTTTACTATTTTTGGAACAAAACCAGATAACCACCATTGGACTTGTATAAAAACACTCTTCTAACCAAATAGGATCGTTTAAAGATAAATCTGATAGCAAGCTACTTGGAGATTTACCAAAAGACTTATAGACTACTGTCTCTCTTCCCCAAAACGCAGCTATAGTCTGGCACAAATCAATAGTAACAAAAACAGGGAATACGAAAAAAATAAATTATCTTGTCAGCACTGCAAGTATGTCCCCAGAAATCCCAAATCTCGAGTTGGATAGCCTTGGAGTACGGGAAACCCGGAGACTTATTCCACAAAGGACATTTTTAAATCCTTTGAGGAAATGGTCCTCCAGTTCTCAATCCCTACATATCAATTCTTCCTATAACTCCAATTGAGACACTGGGTCCAAAACCATAAATGGCCATCATTAACACATGCCACCTCACCGTTCTCTAATTTTCTACTAAACACAACACACAACACCAAAGGTCTCATCTGCTTACCAAACACTATACAATATTGATATCGATGTTAAACCCATATATGCCATTAAGTGGGAGGGTGAGCTGGGGCTTTCATTAAGTCCAGAGGACTGGATTAAAGCAGCTAATATACCAACTAAATTTTCTAGATGTATCAACCATTTAGAACTTTCTAGAAAAATTCATTTGCGATGGTACTTAACTCCAAATAGGCTAGCACATAGCAACGCTGGTTACTCACATTTTTGCTGGAGGGGTTGTGGTATGAAAGGATCCCTTCTTCATATGTGGTGGACTTGCCCGTTAGTAACCCCTTTATGGCAAGAGCTAGAAGAATTGCTAGGTCAACTCTTTAGATGGAAAATCAACCTTAACCCTGGACTAGCTATCCTAGATTTGAACTATGAGGATATACCTTACCCTTTTCAAACCGTACTTTCACACTCTTTAATCGCCACTAGAAATGTCATAGCTTACCATTGGAAATCACCCCACATTCCAAAGATCCAAGAGGTAATCCCCAGAATAAACAGACAGTGTCATTGTGAGATCTACCTAATGAATCGACAAAAATCAGAGACAAATGGTCCCCATGGTTACAATCTAATTATTTTCAGTAATCTGAAACTTCCTTATGTAATGGACGAACAGGCACACTTAGAGACTAGATCTCTGATTAATTAATGCATAGATATGTAGAGACTGTCTTCGGAGAAACTAAAGGTTAATATAGTCGCTGTTGAATACGTGCTTAATGTAATAATTCACACATGTATTGACTAACATGGCATCTGTTATTTGTTTGTCTTTCCCTCCCGTTTATTTGCTTGTAGCAATTCAAATGTATTTGACTATCACATGTTCTTGTACTGCTCTTATCACGTAAACTAATAAAACCTTATTGCTGATAAAAAAAATAAAAAAAAAAAGGTTAAGTAACTAACCTCTAAAATAGAGTGACTAGATGAAATTTTGGGTTTACAAATATCAGTCAGATTAATGATTGGTCATACAAACCTCTTTCAAAAGTCAGAAAGCTGTTCATGTCTACAGATTTAAAGTGCTGACCGCAAGAAGTATATCAACAGTTTTTGTAGTTTTTTAGAGAACTGAATAAAAAATCATTTAATAAAAAAATGTAAATCTAAGAACAAGAAGATATAAAAGAACAGTAGACTAATCAAGGGAATCATGTCTGGAGACAAAAGAAATTCCCTTCTCCAGGAAGAAACCAATATAGGTTTGAAAAACAACCTTATAACCACATTAACAGATACCAACATAAAAATTAGACACATTTTAACATTGGCAGATCTTACAAAACCCATATCAGAGATGAGGCACCTAAGGGTTAGGTAGGGAATATCTCAAAGTATACACTCTCGTTACATTCAAAACTTTAACTCCAAAATTTTTAATCAGCAGCAAAGCCATCTTGAATGATTTCCCACTGGTAAAAGTCAAACATTACTGGTGTTGAATTAAACATACAAATTGTGGAAAAGATTGCCAGGGGATAGATGTAAGAGAAGGAAAAATGTTTCGAAGTTCAAGGTATTATCCTCTAATGGTCTGTATGAACTGTCTAAACTGTTACTAATAATAAACCGCTATTAAAAGGCAAAAAAACTGTAGTAAGATGTATAAAGTTAGTTTTTAGGGTATAAAAGGTGTGTATTAAAACTGACAAATCTAAAAATAACTCCTATCTTGGTTTATTACAATTTTTGCAAAACAGGTGTTAGCCAACAATGACACAGATTCGCTCATAAATTTAGATCGAACAACACGGCTGCTATAGATACTGCAGATTGTTAGTCCTCTGGTTCCTTCTCAGTCACTGTACAATACACAATTCCCTGACAACAGGGACACTAATAAAATATATACCATCTACCCAGTACATCTCAATTCAAATACAAATATTGTAAGCAATTTAGGTTTATTCTGGCTTTTTTTTTATTTATTTTTTTTAGATACTTTGGTTTCTTCCACACCCCACACATCCCGGTAGGCTAATGTGGATTATGACAATTTCTGTACAGTGCTGTGAAATACTTACAGTATAAAAGCATAAAAATTCACAAAATAAAATTTCCAGAATTTTATAAATTGCATAAAGTGCATCCGATATTATATTTACACATATTCTTACATGTGCACATATTCTGGACATGGTAAAGTAGTCGGCATGATGCCCAAACGGGTTGTCAATAAAATACTTAATTTCAAATACCTGTCATCCTTTGCTGCTCAGCAGCCCTCTTTAGTAGTGTCCTTCTAGAAGCCACAGAACAAGTTAGGGAATGGCCCCATGGCAGAGGACAAATACGGGTCGGTTTATCATTTTGATACATTTTCTGTAACTGTACAGACACTAAATCAAAACCAAAATGGTCATAGCCCATATAGACATCACTTTGCTTCAGTTTCTAAAAACAATGGATGTTGAAATGGACTACAACTTTTAGCAGACAACAAAGACCCTAACCATGAACTGAACACTATTTGTCAATGGGGATGCCACAAGCAAAGCTAAAAAAGGATCTAGTCTGTGTGATGGTCAATGTTACTCTGGGATTCCTAGCACCCTAGACATTTTTATTGGATTACAACTTCTACAGATTAGAATAGTTTGCAATGTAATACAAAGCATATTACAAAAAAAAAAACAAAACAGAATAGTAGATTCTACAAACCTTTTAGAGAATAAAAATAATTTTAGTTCTTTTCTTTTATATAGTCAAACAAATTGTACCTCTAATGGCCAATATCAGCCTACCCTTCTGCATTACCTTGCATCACTTCATCAATGTGCATGCTTTTTTTTTTATGACAGGAACTGGTACTGCTGCCATAGCTTACAAACAATGTTTCAACTCCGTACTGGCATGGTATTCATACAGAAACCATGTAAAACATTAAAACTAGTATTTAAAAACTAGTATTTAACAGTGCCGCAGAGGACAGGAGCACCTGAACTCCTTGCACATCTCATGTCTAATTATGATGTAAGTAAACCAGAGAAATAAAATTAAGATAAAGCCAGCTCACCTGAAACAAGGCTCAGTTCAATAAAGACATGTGAGGAGGCACAGTCCATACAGGGGGACACTGGCAGTAACAATAGGATAGCCATGAAAAATTTTGAAAAAACCAGCGCCAATAAAATGTAATTTTTTTTTTCAAAATACATAATTACATTAACTGTGATAGTGATTTTATTACTTACATGTAATGTACATCATGCATGTTAAATTATGTAGGATGTACAATTCGACCCTTAAAGAATAGCCGAACCTATATCCATTTCTAATAACTGTTTACACATTAAATATTCTAGTTCTAAGCACTCTTCCACAGTACATCATTGGTATCGATCTAAGTTCAGATACTATTGGCTTGAACAAGTTAATATAATCAAAAAACAAAAAAGGATCGTTTCGCTTATCGACTCTTCATGGCATGTTGTTAGTCCAGTTTTCCGGTGCACAGAAGGTATCACCCAGTCACAGGTGTAGACAGCTTGCAAGCAGGGAAAGGTTATCCGGCACTCGGTAAGTTATATTAACTTTTATTGTCCCATTTTAAATGATCTAAAAAACAAAGTAGGTTTACCAAAACACACAATGGGCGACATGTATGAACGGGGCTGCACCAGCCCAATATCAGGCGCAGCCCCGTTCATACATGTGCGGGTGACGGGGCGCACTAGAACCGTAGTAAAGCTACATATTTATAGCTTCGCTACAGCATTTCTAGGCGTGTTACAGTTAGAACAGTTATGCTACTTTGAAAGTGGTATACCTGAGCCAGAAATGTCGCCATAGCACTAGAATGCGCCTTATTTATGACTCGCTGTAGAGTGGGTTCATAAATCAGGTGCATTCTATGCCATTATTATGCGCATAAAATTTGGTGTTAATCCTAATATAGACACATTGGGCAACATGCATGAAATTTGGTGTATTAAGGGTCCATTTCGAGACCTGAAACACATCAGATGTATTTTTGCAAATCTACTTTGTTTTTTATAAGTTTTAAAATGGGACACTAAAAAGGTAAACCTTTTAATATACCTTACCGAGTGCTGGATAATCTTCTCTACTTGCAAGGCACTGAACGAGTTAAACCCCTTGGGAGGGGTGGCGATAGAAGGAAGCTGTTCCTGCATAGAGTTTTGGACTTGGTTTTTGGTTGTTGTCACACAAAGTAAGATTGTGAATAGATATTTATGTACATTATAGGTTTATTTTCTCATGTGTTTCAGTAATTTGTTTTAAATCATTCTGTTTATTATGTTTGTCCATGCTACAACTAAAGGTAGAGTATTCAAAATGTTTTTGCAATGTTTATCGAACCTTGTTATCCTACTTTTATAAGGATCTACAAAAAAAAAAACACATTTTACTGGTGCTGGCTTTTTCATCATCCTATGACGTAAGTAGTACCACTAAGGCCATGTTTCCACAGCAAAGTTAAAATAACGTTGGAAATCAGACGGTATTTTAACTTCCTCACCACCATTTTTTTTGTGCAAAAAAACTGTCGGATTTTGGATTCCCGGTAGCCCAGTACATGGGCTGCACGGGAATCCAAAAGGTATCCAGCGGAAGATCAAACATGTTCTATCCTCCATCGGACAGCTGGTGGCTTCAGTAGAAGACCCATGCTGTGTAGACTATTGCACGGATTTTCTGCAGATTCAAAATACTGAATCCACTGAAGTCCAATGAGAATCCAGTGCTGTGTAGACATTGTCTTACAAGTGGTTCAAGCTAAACACAAAAACTTTGACAAATGTTTAGGTTGCATTAAACCTTAGTTTTTTTTTCAGTGATTGATTATATAGGCAGCCATTCATATGCAGTAACAAATTATGGTAGAAAATCTAACATATTACATGTAAGCTCTAGCTCTTGTCTATAGTGCTGGAGGCCCTAGTAGTGGGATCAGCTTAAAGAAGTAGCCCTTTCGGAAAATCCTCTTATTTGGCCTCTCGCAGTGATCCTGCCATGCATGTCAATGAGGAGGGTGGCGCTACTGCTGTCCTCATTCACTTCTATGGGAGTTCTGATTATAGCCGAATGTGTGCGCAGCGAGCGGCCAGAGAAGAGAATTTCCCGAAACAGGACTACCCCTTTAATGTTTAGAAGACACATGCAACATAATGGGAGTGTAAAGCGTGAACAACCCCTTAAACTTCCACTGCCAAGAACAAAATGTAATAAATTATTATTTTAAATGTAAAGAGGTAGAGCTTTGATCTTGCCATCATAACTCCAGAACCTCATACTTTTATCCTGGCACCTTTCAAGAAAGTACAATGTTTGCACAGCACTTCTCTGTGGTGGGGGAGCAGGATGGAGTCAGCCCTACTCAATCACATTTCCTAAGTTTTTTACTCTAAAAAACCTGTCAGCTGGTTTATGCTACTGTGACGGCAGGATAGGAGAGGGGGAAAAGCTGAGCTCTGCATACAGGTTTATGATTTTCAATGCTGCATTTGAGTAAAAAGCACGGTTAATTTTTACAGAATTCCTAAAGCGAAAAAGTCTGAAAGTCTGACATATCCCAGTTTTCTCTGTATCTATGTGTACAGAGCAAAGTGTCAATCACTATACAAGGGCAGTGTAAGTAGGAATGACTTAAAGGGAATGTGTCATCAAAAATTAATTATTGTTTAACTCACGTTTTTATGTTACACACATTTTAAGAATTTTTGGGTATGTTTCTGTTCCATAGACTTCAATAGGACAGTTTTCTAGTCATGCTGTGTGACCTAGGAAGAAGTCTTTCTGCAGGGAGGGAGGGGTTGAGAGCTGTGACCATCTCCTCTGGTGACTGGTGGATTCTGTGTTATCTATTCACACTGGTGTCTCCTTTCAGTTTGACCCTGCTTGTGTTAATAATGAGCACACTGCTGAAAATCTTTATCTATAGGGCAGGAAGTGTCAGACTGTTATTAGGCTTAATGGCCAAAGTGAAAACTGCAGGACTTACGAATCATTAAAAAATACTGAAAGTGATATGGAAAATGAAAAAAAAAAATATAACCAAAAATGCTTTAAAAATGTGTGTAACATAAAAACGTGAGTTAAACAATAATGAATTTTTGATGACACATTCCCTTTAAGTAGTCCTATCAAGATTTCCTTTGCTTTTTATTCTGAAATTACGCTCTAAATCATATAAACCTGTTACAGAGCTCAGCTTCTCTTCCTCTATCAGATTGTTGTCTCGTATACGGTAGCAAAGACCACCTGAAAGGTTCACCAACAACTGAATTGCAAAGAATTTTTTCAGCTTTGATTTGTGGAGAGAAGTGCAATTGATGGCATGTAAGCAGATAAGCATAAATAAAAACATTTGATTATGCCTAAAACGTTATGCTTTGGTGTAAACTGCATGACAGTGGTCCAAGTAACACACGTTTTGGCATTTTCACTATGTGCTATATTGATTTAGTTTGATACAGAAAGGAAAATATTACATCTAATAATCAAGAGCATGGTCTGTATTAACAAAACACAGTTTTGCAGTATAATCAAGCACTTCCACAGTATTACCTGCTTTGATTAAAATTTTGAACGCAAAGGAAGACTTACTAGAACAATTTGATCCAGGAGACTAGAAAGGACAGTACTTTATACACAATCTAAGTAACACTTAAAGGGGACGTATCACTTCTTTAGTTCAGCTGATTCATACTGCTCTCAGCTTCTCAACTCTAGAAATGCAGGGGCGGTTCTTCCCCTCCCAGCTGGGTGACATCATCCCCCCTTCATTGTTCATGCTGGTTCACGAGACTCCTCACCCCCTTCTCTGAGTCCACATGTCACTGTGTCTCTCCCTATGCATTTTGTAAGAGCTGTATACCTACCACAGGCTGCATTCAATCTAGACTGAGCACTGATTTCTTCTCCTCTCACAGCTGGAGATTTGTTACAGTTGAATCCAGCTTTCTATGAACTGCACAGATCTTCCTCCTTTGCAGGAGAGTTAGGCACCGAGACACAACTGTGCTGTTTTCTGATTGTAGAATCTGCTGCAGTGCGTTTCTGCTGGGTGTGCAGAGAGAAATTGCTACGGCCCCTAACTCTGAGTCAGAGAGGCAGGGATCGACACACAATTGTGCGGTTTCCTGATTGTAGAAGCCCTGCAGTATTATTCTGTTGCTTCTGGCTGTGCAGAGTGAAAATGTGCCGGCCCCTTACTTTGAGTGAAAGGCAGGAATGCAAGCTCCTTGAATACTGCCGACCAGGGGCCGACAGAATGTAAATGAGCTCTCAGCTAGTGAAATGCAAGGAGGAGGGATCCGACCAGCACTGGATATCAGTGTAAACAGAAACAGAAGTTAAGGAAAACTGTGAATACAAGACAGCTTTGCTAATGACATCTAATTGCAAAATTGCTTGTATTCACGGTCCCCTTATTCTGAAGACCATTTAATGAAATGATACAACCCCTTTAAAGATGAGCTGTAGCCATTCCTAACATTTGTTTTAGCAAATTTTAGTTACTTCTGTAAAAAAATTCTAGAGCATCTTTTCGTGTAACTGCATGTTTTGTTGTTCCTTTGATTAATACATTTCTAGAAGGAAAAACAGTCAGATGGGTGTTACCATTCCAGTTTTCAGTGAGGAGTGTCCCTGTATACACTGAGTGTCAGGACTGATTTGACAATATCGGACTGTGCAGAGACACCCCCCAACTGGTGATGAATTTCTAGAAACGGTGCTCCAGAATTATTTCATGGGGAACGCAAGCATTTACTAAAACAGACAACAGGACATATCAAAATGTCCTCTTTAGAATTTAAAGAAAGAAACTGAAAACTCTTTTGGACAACTTTTAAGTGTTTTAAAGGAGTTGTCTCACTACAAGGTTTGCTTTTCATTTTAAATATCTTTCAAAAACAAGTCACTTTGCAATATATTTCCATTAACAGTTTCCTTCCTATTCCTTTATATCCCTTATTTTATGGGCTGAATCAGCTCCTCAGGTTGCTATAGCTACAGACCTATACAATCATGATAGGCTGCCAACACTGGTTGCTATAGCTACAGACCTGGCTTTTACTGCAGTCTAGTAGAAGCCAGTAAACACGCCCCTTGAATTCAAAATGAAACCAAAGGAAACAGGACCGAGGTAAGATGAATCAATGTAGTGAGACAACCCCTTTAATTATACTGAAAGTCCTGGGATCCTCTTTTATTGTTTGAAGTCTTGTACTTCGTTACTGCATTTAAAGGCCTTTATATTTTTACCATGAAATGTTTCTGAATTAGAATCCGGCTGCACACTGCTGAGTATGGCGACCGGTCTGCACTGCTGTAACGTATGTTTTTTCTACGACTTTTAAACCTTGTTATAATAAAAGTTTACATTTTATTCAAATTCACACTGGCTTGCCATCCTATACCTGTCATATGGTCTACGGTCCAAGGACATTGCTGGGACGCTGTGTACACAAAATTGTTCTCCATGAAATGTTTCTATGACTGACAACTTACATCTTAAAAATCTAACAGATAAAAAAGGAGAATGGGATTATTGAAGAAAATACTTCTGTAAAATTATCAATGTAATAAAGCCTCAAGTCTATTTGTAATTCAACACTTATATTTGGCATAGTACACTTAAAACGTACCCATAAATTAAGACTTACTAAAGGCATGCAAGGTTTCCTTTTATGACCGGTAACGCACAATGAACTGTGCAAAATCATAATGCAACACAAAGAATAGCTCAGAGAATAATTGAACTATTGTGTGATTAAATCAAAGAAAAGGGAACTATTCACAATGAACCTGTAAGCAAAAAAGATTAAACATCTGGACAGATTCCCTTATAGTTTTATAGCACAATATTAGTCCATACTAGATGTTTTTGATTATTTCATTTTTTTAATTATAGGGTTTTTCCATCTCACACAGCTGCTCCACTGTACATAGAGCTCCCATTAAAGTGAATGGTAAGAGTTCAAACCACCTCTCTGTTCACAACAGACATTCAGGGCCGAGTGAGATAAAAGCGCATCCGAGGGGTGGGACAGAAAACCATAACACGTTGATGGCATATTCTATCAGTATGTGAGATGGTATTACTTTTTTCGCATAGGTCTTGAAAAGTTAGGCCTCATTCTCACTTGCTTACTTACCGCCAAAATCCCTACTCACAGTGGGCACTGCCCTTTCTCTGGATGAGCAAGCAAACAGAGGCATCTGTCAGATTCTCAAAAGGGACTAACCACCGGACTTCAAGTCCAGATTCAATTGCACTTTTAAAATTATATATTAAATCTATAACAAGCCACAGATACCACTGTATACTCAACATGACAGGTTCCCTTTGATTGTGATTATATGTATAGCAGTACACTATATTCCAGAGAAGAATAGACAGTGTCTAGATATCTCAGACGGTTAGGGCATGTCCCCACGGCACGGGTTTTCGGACGGTTTTTCAGCCAGTTTGCGGTTTTTCAAACCGCCTGAAAAACCGGCCGAAAATGGAGCACAATTATGCTCTATGGAAAACCCGTGCAGCAGTCCCCACTGCACGGGTTTTCCGTCGGGCGGTTTTGCCGCCGGCGGTAAAACTTTGAGCAAGCACATTCTTCCGTCCGGTTTTCGGACAGAATCTGTTCTTCTCAATGGGAGGGCTCTTCTCCGCTCATCCCGGAGAAAAGCCGTCCCCCCTCCCCCCCGCGGCCGTGGGGACGGGCTCAAGACAGGACAAATACCGTCCGATAATCCGACCGGTATTTGTCCTATGCTGGGGGGATGCGCCCTTAAATTCCAAAACAGAAAGTGAACTAAATGAACCTACAATTAAAATAAGTCTATCAAGCACCGCTCCATTTATAACAAAAGCAAATTTCTTTTTATTTTGTTATTGAAGCAACATAACAGTTCTCAGGATAGCCTGTTTTGTGGTTGGTTTTTGTTTTGTTTTTTTTTAACGGACAAAATTTACTTTGTTTAGATAAACAGAATAAAAGTTTTGTAGAATATAATGTTGCTGTGTAAGATTTCTAAATGCACAACAAGCATTCAGATACGAATTTCTACTGTACATGTAAAGCTTTTAGAAACCATGAAGATCCCATGTATTTTGTGTTTCATAGCAGCAGTGTGACGGTGACAGTTAGTGCCATCTTGAACACAAAGGGAAAGCATTGAGGCTTTGTACATAAACAAAATACAAAAATACATATTAGTCTACAGAATAAACCTAGGACATTTTTTGAAGATTTATGATAAATATACCAGCAGCAAACAAATGAAACAAAAAATCCAACCCATGTTGAGCATGGTATAGACAAAAATGTTAACGACTTCTGAAATGCCTGCTACAAAATTGAATAAGGAACTTGTGTAAAACAGGTGCAGAGGCAACTGTATCCATAAACATACCTTACCACATGATAAAGAAGGGGACCCACACATTTTACACTGAACTCTATTTCAAAATGTGCCCCCCATTTGGAGTGGGGAGGTCAAAACAGGGCTGCAGGATGGCCTATAGAAAGTGCTCGTCAGTTAAAACCAAGTAGCAGTGGTCCCTTAAGCAACAACAGTCCCCAGTTACAATATTTTCAATCCACAGTGGTCTTTCCTTAGCCAGTGCAGCATGAAACCACCCACATTCAACAGTCCATTCCACACACAAACCGCCCATCTGTGGCATGTGCGATTAGCTGGAAGATGCAGGCAATCAGCGGGAGTACTTTACTAATACTCCTGCTTTAACTGGAGGCACTGTTTAGTGGCCGTTCATACAGCGTTATGGATTATGTCAGAGCCGTATGTCTGGGTACCGTGAGAAAAATGTATAGTCGCTGTGAACCCATTGAGAATAGTTGAATTGAATCCTATGTTCACTACATTTGCTCAATTACCGGCGGTATATGCTTTTACTGCAAGACTCAAAAGCATGGCGGACTATGCTCAAGTCAAGTGGTGAAAGCATAGAAACACGATCAAATACTGTCCATGTAGGACTAAGTTTGCTCTATTGATCTTAATGGGACCACGACAGCTACGCTGCAAAACACCTTTTTTTGTGGATATCTAGTAGCACATCCCTACAGTATCTCATGTCCTTCGTTTGCTCTTTACCTGTGGCAAGATGAGGTGCTCCTTCAGACATCAGGTGAAGGCAACTTCAGTTTATTTTACTGTCCCTCTGTTTATTGCACAGGACCATAAACCATCCTGTCCACAAAATAAAAAGTGGCATCAACAGCTCTAACTTACCGGGTTTCCCCGAAAATAAAACAGTGTCTTATATTATTTGTTTGCTCCGAAAGACGAGCTAAGACTTATTTTTAGGGGATTTTTTTTTTCTATGAACAAGAATTAAAATTTATTTTTTAACAAAACATCAACATGTATTAATAAAATTTAGTTATTTAATCAAAAGCATAAGCATAAGCAGCCAAAATATGAATTGCATGAAAAATTACACTTATTCTTATTTTTGGGGAAACCGGGTATATGTAAATACCTGCTTTATGTGTAGTAGTTAACCATTTAACTTTTAGCTACATTTTCTCTTATCATGGGTTGCCATATTAATATTGTAACTTGAGGGACCACTTTATGGCAATACAGATGAGCAATAGGGTAAAATGCAGATTTAGGAAAAAATTTTAGATTTCGATAAATGCACACAAAAAAAAAAAAAAAATACACAAAAGACCCCAAAACACCCACTTCCTCTTGAAACGCCCACCCAACTTGCTTATTATATATTATTGCTATGAGTAGATTCCAGGTTTTTATATATGCACATGGGATACCCAACCCTGAATGTATAAAACAAGTCTATTGCCTATTATCAAATGGGATAATGGTTTTTGAAGAACAAAAATAAATATACCGAACATAACATTCTACTTTGAACCAGGATACAATTATTTCGTGCAATAAGAAAACACACAACAGGGTTTCTTCTTAAATCAAATTCTATTTGTGAATTCAGCAAAATAATTTCTATAAAATAAAACAGCAAAATATTTAAATATTATAGGATGGGCTGTATCTGTTTTGCAGGGAGTATTTGGTTTTTAGACAGGTCCAAAAATACACACATTCAAGTTACCAATTTTCTCTTAAATACAGTATTTACTGCTTTGCTTGAAGTTAGTAAAACATTTTAGCCTGGAACTCGCGCTACCTCCAAAAAAAAATGTGTATGACTAACCAGTAGTTCTTATGTTCAGTCCCTGCTTCTACACATTAAATATTTCTCACGGAGCCGATTTAAGATCTACGAAGACAAACTAATTTCAAGTAGAAATGTTGTACACTGAGCAAATACCACCATTTTTTATTTTACCCAGGCAGTGGTATTCAGAAGTGTAATAGAATGTCACAGGCCTTCACTTTATTGAGATGCAGAAGAAGGGAAAAGTGCCAGACAGGTGTCTTAAATAAGCTTTACCAAAAAGGAACAAAACAAGCACACAAAATACCATCTCTACTATGCTTCAGAGTCCTGGCATAGTGATTGTTTGCATATTTGATCGCCCCATCACATCCTGTGTTACTTATTGCAACTTAAGTGTCATGGATCATAGTCACAGGCAATTCACAAATATTACAAATGGGCACATGTGCAATGTACCTCTAATTTCTCTTTCCACTTAATAATCGAGGTCTAAGAAACACAAAAAAAAAAAGCCCTGAAGAGTGCAACTGTTTGTAGATCATGGCATATAGTCCTCATTACCCCTCCCGAAACCCCTATGTCTGGCTACACTAGCCTGATGTGAAGCCATGCTATATGTTACAGCAATAAATCTTCAAATGTTTAAACTAGAACGAGTATGGAGAAGGCAATGGAAGGAACTCTAGAAACAAAATATTGTCACTTATCCACATCAACCAGAAACATTAAAAGGTCACCAGCCATCAAAGTCGCTCAGGGGAAAACCATCTTGGTGGCGAGATGTTAACATTGAACTATTTCTGTGGTTGGCATGGAAAGGTTTTGCTTTCGTTTGCCGACAAAATCCAACTGCCCCAAGGCAGAAAAGAATTCTTGTTGAGCAGAGCACATAGTTCAAGAAACTAAAGTTTTTTTTTTCCCAGAGATTGTGTTTTCCATTTTTTTCTTTTTTTTGTAAATCTGTATCTTGTTCAGCCCCAAATTAAAACAAAGAAAAACAAACAAAAAAAAAAAAAGTCTTGCTTAAGAATTAACAGTCAGACATTAATATACTATGTACACCTTTGCCATTTACACATTAGCATCAGGCCGTTTATTACAAAACACTATACACTTTCCACTGCAGGCGGGTTATATATTGACAGCAAATTTCTGCAGATAAGACAGTGAATAAACTCTCCACTCCATGTTGATTAGGAATAGTTTTTCTAGTTTTAAATATTAGCCAGACACAGAAAAAGGTTGGACTGTAAGGCCTGGGTGCACAGTCTCGGAGAAGTAAAATGACTAAGAGTTTCACTAATCTTTTGTCTGAATTAGGGGAACTTCTTCACTGCCTTCAAATTCTTCTTGTGCTCGTTGGCCAGTCCTCTGAGGATTGTTCATGTGATGTGCTGCTGGGCCGGTATATGGTTGTCCATGCAAATGGTTATTCTAGAAATGTGTCACAGATAAAGAGTTATAGGTCACATTGTTTTCAGGTATGAAATCAAACAAACACAGTGAAAGACATTTTACCAAAATACCCAAAAGGTTGCAACCTGCTGAGAATTATTAGAAAAAAAAAACCTTAGAAAAGAACGTAGGCATCAAGTCAAAACATCACAGTTGAAAGATCTATGACTACATCAGCTGTAAAAATAAAATCTCCGGACATGAACGGGCTAAGGATTTTAATTTATTTATTCAACAATTCTGTTGAAATCTAATTGTCAGTATTTAAACTAATAGTGGCTACCAAGGGCGTGGGATGGTTGGGTGGAGGGAAGCCCTAATGGTGTTGGATATGGTGCTGCTAACTGGAACAGAAGGATATTTTTACCTCAAAATTATAATACTCAGCTTAGGTTACACTCCCATACCTGTAAATTCCTTAAAGAGCTATTTTCATCATAGCAAGTGCTGCTGTAGGGGTCAATTACTGTCAAGTAAGCAATTCTCAAAATGTATGTTATTAAAAATTGTATGCTTTACCCAATACAGGCCTTTAATTGCACCTTTAGCTTGGTCTTTTGTCTCCATGGCTACAGACCACCACTGTATGCTTTCAGTTATGGTTGGAAAGGACTGTCTGAGAATAAGTTCCTGTGGCCTGACTGGGGGAAAGTAGATAGGAGTGCACATGAGCAAAAACACGTATCTCTGCTATCCCGGCCACAGGCAACATCACAGTAATGCTGCATTACCAGCCACCACGGAGACAAGAGAGCAATTTAAAAGGTGATAAAAGGCCTGTATTATGTAAAGCAGTTCTTAAAAATGCTTCCTTTACAGTAACTGGACCTTCCAGCAGCACTTTATGTGATGGGAATACCCCTTTAAAGAGGTGCTTCCATGAAGTAACATCCAGTAACAGGTCGGCTCATAACTATGAGCCGACCTTGTTACAGAATAAGACGAGTGGTGCTTGCGGACGTCCGTCCTATTCTTTTCTGTGGGAGTTTCGAAAATAGCTGAGCACACGCTCAGCTATATTCAGAACTCCCATAGAAGGGAATGGGGAGGACGTCCACAAGAGTCACCCTCCCGTAACACGGTAAGGTCATAGTTAGCTATGAGCTGACCTGTTAAATGATTTTTACTTCCTGGGAACACCCCTTTAAAATCGCTGTATGGTGCAAAAAACTACACTTAATTATGGCTACTAAATTTAAGGCTTTATCCCAGTTAATAAACACTGCAAACTTGGGTGGGTGAGTTCTACCTTCAGAATTTGAAGGCCCTTAGTAATAGTTAAGGATAGTAAATCAGCTGCTTGTTAACTTCAGACGTCCAATGTCAAAAACATTCATGCCAAAGCATCAAAAACATGCACTAAAAAATAAAAAAGGACAAACAATACAGTTTGTATTTATCAGAAATTTCTATTATCCATCTGAATAGTAGGATTATAGTCAACCTTATCCTGGTCTATAAGAAGGGGGCATCAGAAGGGCACAATACTGCAGGTGCCAGCCTGATGAATCTGATCACAAGTAGAAAAGAAACCCCTGTGCAGCCGGGAGCTAGTAGCTAATGGTGGGATCCTGCAATTCCTAGAAACCGTTGATTCCAGCACATTTTCATGACGAAGGGTCTCTAACACCCTTATACGGTGCTCTTTGGCGAAAAATTTTTTATTTCTGGCCCCCCCTTATGAACTCCTTTTCAACCTTATTGCTCACATTTCAGGCTTTCAAACAAAGATATTAAATTTTTTTACATTTTTGTGCTGAAGAAACAAAAACAAGTGGACACAATTGGTGAAGTGTTTACGAATATTTAAATTTGGGATAAAATTTTAAAAAACTTTTGTTAAAAAAAAGAAAAGAAAAGTGAAGCGTGCAATATTATTCAGCCCCTTTACTTTCAGTGCAGCACTCACTCCAGAAGTTCAGTGAGGATCTCTGAATGATCCAATGTTGTCCTAAATGACTGATGATGATAAATATAATCCACCTGTATGTAATCAAGTCTCCGTATAAATGCACCTGCTCTGTGATAGTCTCAGGGTTCTGTTTAAAGCACAGAGAGCATCATGAAGACCAAGGAACACACCAGGCAGGTATGTGATACTAAGTTTAAAGCCAGATTTGGATACAAAAAAAATTTCCCAAACTTTAAACATCCCAAGGAGCACTGTGCAAGCGATCATATTGAAATGGATTGAGTATCAGACCACTGCAAATCTACCAAGACCCGGCTGTCCCTCTAAACTTTCATCTCAAACAAGGACAAGGCTGATCAGAGATGCAGCCAAGAGGCCCATGATCACTCTGGATGAACTGCAGAGATCTACAGCTGAGGTGGGAGAGTCTGTCCATAGGACAACAATTAGTCATACACTGCAGAAATCTGGCCTTTATGGAAGAGTGGCAAGAAGAAAGCCATTTCTCAAAGATATCCATAAAAAGTCTCGTTTACAGTTTGCCACAAGCCACCTGGGAGACACCAAACATGTGGAAGAAGGGGTCACCTGGGAGACACCAAACATGTGGAAGAAGGTGCTCTGCTCAGATGAAACCAAAATCAAACCTTTTGGCCACAATGCAACACAGCTCCTCACCCTGAACACACCATCCCCACTGTCACACATGGTAGGGGCAGCATCATGGTTTGGGCCTGCTTTTCTTCACCAGGGACAGGGAAGATGGTTAAAATTGATGGGAAGATGGATGGAGCCAAATACAGGACCATTCTGGAAGAAAACCTGTTGGAGTCTGCAAATAACCTGAGACTGGGACGGAGATTTATCTTCCAACAAGACAATGATTCCAAACAAAGTATAAATCTACAATGGAAGGTTCACAAATAAACGTATCCAGGTGTTAGAATGGCCAAGTCAAAGTCCAGACCTGAATCCAATCGAGAATCTGTGGAAAGAGCTGAAGACTGCTGTTCACAAACGCTCTCCATCCAACCTCACTGAGCTCCAGCTGTTTTCCAAGAAGAATGGGCAAGAATTTCAGTCTCTCGAAACTGATAGAGACATACTCCAAGTGACTTGCAGCTGTAATCACAGCAAAAGGTGGCGCTTTCAAGTATTAACTTAAGGGAGCGGAATAATTTTGCACGCCCCACTTTTCAGTTTATTTTTTGCAAAAGTTTAAAATATCCAATAAATTTCATTCCAATTCACAATTGTGTCCCACTTGTTGGTGATTCTTCACAAAAAAACAAAAAATTGATATCTTTATGTTTGAAGCCTGAAATGTTCCAAAAAGTTGAAAAGTTCAAAGGGGCCAAATAATTTCGCAAGGCACTGTAGACTTTAAAAGGGAACCATCACCATGCAGAGGACAACACAAGCCAGTGACAGACATGCTGTTTCCCGCGCTGTGTCCCTTATTCTGTAAAATGCAACAGTCTCAGAGCATTTATTGCTAAAATCTGACAGTTTGCAGCCTGTTCTGCCAGAAAAGAGTCCAGCTAATTCATGAGCAGCTGAAAGCCCTGGCCACCAAGAACTAGCTGTTCTGGTAGAACAGGCTGCAAACTGCCAGATTTGAGCAGTTATTGCTCTGAAGCTGCTGTATCTTCCATGATCAGGGACGCAGCTCTGGAAACAGCAGGTCTGACTCTAGCTTGTGCTGTCCTCAGCAAGGGGGGCATAACCTATGTGACAGGTTCTCTTTAAGGTTGTCTGGATGGCTTGGATCATTTACAGACTTGTTTCATGTAGAACAGTTAAGAAGCAGTTAAAGCTTGTTTGACAAGGTTAAGGAGACACGACAAACATTTCTCACATGTGGCATATGTAAAATTTAAGCTAGAAAGTAATAATGATTAGAACTAGGAGGGAAGGGACCCTAGTGATGAGCGGTCAATCGTCAGCACTACAATCTCTCATTTTGATATGAATGACATGATTAGGGGTGGTGTTTAATGAAAACATAGCTGTAACAAAAACACCAAGATGTATTATACCCAGCAGTAAAAAATAAATAGGAAATAGAAGTGCATCTTATACCTGCTGATACTGAGATCCAGGTGAATGGGGGTACAATGGGGCATCTTCAGGTGGAGGCGACTCATGTTCATCTGGAGCATCTTGGTCATCTGGCTCCTACAAAGTTTGCAAGAGTCGAATTTTACATATACAGGTTTACCAACTTAGACTCAACAGATTACACTTCCAGAAGAATCCCCTCTTGGCTACTATATCATAAGCTGCACTTAAACATTAGTGTTTAGTTCTAGAACCTTATATTTAATAAAGTTCTTTATGTATTACATTTTAACTTCACAATATCCTTCTTGCAAACAATGGATGTCATAGTAATGTAAGCAAACCTAAAAATGACTAGTATTGTTTTTGACACATTTTTCCATAGCAAGAAAATCAAACCACGGCTACTTACAGCCATATAAGTAAGCTCAAAGATGGGGCTTCCAAAGACATGTGGCAACTCCATAAAACAAAAAGCTAAGTAGTGAAGGGTGAATACATGTGCCTGCACTATTTCAAGGGTTCAGGATTTCTGAACCAAACCTCTCCCAAAACATTCTCCAGACCAATGCCATTAGTAGACAATTAGTAGAATTAGTAGTGCTTAATATAAACCAGTGTTATGCCATAAAAGCTTTTCTTTGTTCAGCGCTAATGACATTTATGTAAAACATTACATGCCAAAACATCCCCAAATTTCATCTTGAGTGATACTCCAGTGTTTTGTTTTTTATGTGCACTTCAATACCTTACTATAACTAGGCTGATAACTGCAAAATTAAACTGCGGCTCCAATTGGATTTCTAGGAAGCTTTGTACCACAGTATAATACAAGTCAATTTCTGCTTTTCGTGTTTGGTATGAAGGAAACGCACAGACTGGAATCACACATCTAGTTTTTGATGCCAAGCACAGGAAGTATGGACACTAAAGAGGACACATATCGTTCTTTCCTTTGTAAATTAATGGGTTTTTTTTTGGGATATGCACTCCTAGCTTTGAGAACTGCAACAAAAACTGTGTGTTTCCAGCCTTGCAGAAATTAGCCCTTTCTCTAATTAATAGTATGTGCACTTCTTGCCCATGTACAGGAGGAAGACGAGTCAAAGCGTCAATCAAAATTCCCTACAAACAAATGCACCATCTGGCAGGAGTAGTAGGTTATCATAAAAGATATAATTTTGGTGTACCAAGCTATTATAAATAAAAATGAACATCCGTTGGGTATAAATACTAAACTGTGTATGAAAAACACTTGTGGACATACATCAATAAGAAACCATTTTAGCAGCCAATTAAAACATAATATAATTTAAAGGGGTGTTGCCACCATAAACTGATGGTACTTCGCATGCATATGCCCTCAAAGTCAGATAGGTGCAGGTCCCACCTATCGCAGGAACAAGCCCCGAAAGATGCAGAGCAAACTGGAGAGCCAATTGCACTTGCACACAACTCTCCATTCAGTTGTATTGGAGTTCCAAGCAAAGTTGAACACTGTACTGAGCTGTACTCGGTACTCTCATACAACAGAATGAAGACCTGTGCCGAAGCACGACCGGCTCTCCGATCTGCTCTAACTTCTGGGGGCACATTCCAGAAATAGGTGCAGGTTTCACCAGCCATATGCTATCAAAAGTCTATGGTGTGAACACGCCTTTAAACTACTCCTAAAACTTTTGTCATGTCATGGTACACTTAGAAATGCCAATTTTATTAAAAATTTTGAATCAGATTTAGGGTGAAAATGTACTTTCTACACCTCTCCCGAGATACCACTTGTTGATTATCTGTAGTATGGTGTGTAGAGGAGCATAGTGAGCTTCTTATCTAGTAACAGGCAGACATCACTATTGAAATCCTCAAATGTGTTAGAAATCATATAAAAGTGGACTTTCACTCTAACAGGTGAAAGAAGGTGGGTTGCATCATGGTGCAAGATAAAAGACAAAGTATTTATACCAAAAAAATATAGATACAATTATTCCTTAAAAGCAAACCTTACCTCTTCTGGGCAGAGCTCACATGCCTTAGCAAGAGTCATCCTAGCACTGTGTGACCGCTCTAAAAAGTAGCCATTTGAGGTTTCATTGCTTTGTACTGGGGGAGACCAGTTGTTGTAGGTGTACTGAGGATTGCCAGTATAAGGCCGGCGCTCCAACTCATCCCCCAACCATTCCACTGCCCATGTCCATTTTCTTTTCAAATCTCCGTTACTCTAAAGAAGGGAAAATAAAGAGGATTAGGACTTCGTTTGTAAACCAGTTCTAATGTAGTAACAGTAGTTACTGTGCACATTCCACTAACAATATACATAAATGTCTAACTTTCTACAGCTATAACCTTTTTATACCAAGGGAAAGCTAGGTTTCTTTGTATTTTTGATTACTAAATAGGTGTAACATAGCTTGTACCCCACAGCCAGTTTTATGGCTCAATGACATTCTAGAACCCCTTACCTGCAATATTTGGTATGCGACAGAACAGTTGCTGAAAAGAGCCACCATGCATTTTATGCACTGATAAGCTCTCTTCTGATAGTGGTTCTTGGAACGCTGGATGGTATCAAACAAACCATCTCTGTCATCTGGTATTCCTTTAAGTGCATTATGAATCCTGTGGACAGGGGGAATAAAAAAAAAAAGTTCAATGATGTTATATGCAACAAAACAATATTTATATTCACGATTATCATCCCAAATGCTAATAATGCACCACTCACCTATGGGTTTGCCAAGAGTCCTCAATCAACAGGATCTGGAGTAACAGATCCAGGTAGGGTCTAAGCTCATAGGTATAAGAATATGCCACCTACAAAAAGAAACAAAAAAAACACAATCACATAATACTTCATTAAATTGCCATAAGACAAGTGTGGCAGTTGACAAACATTTAAAGAGATATGAACACTATTGACATATCATTGCAGGATGAAGGTCTCAGATACTGTATGAGCCTTAGGATCACAGTGGGGTTAAGAGTCACAGATGCTTTATATTCTAGCCATCAATGTCGGGGGCTTAGTGCGATTTTACTGATCAATGTCTAGGAGGAACACTTGACATGTTAGATGTTTATTGAAACCAAGGTTACCCTTTAAACCCATAAGAGATCGGTATAAAGCCGGATTTGTCCTAATAATTTTTACCTTCTCAATAACCGATAACCTATTCTCACCATGCTTTACCTGTTTTGATCAGCAAACACGATAAGGCTACCCAAGTAAGTATATATTACCTAGCTCATGTGCGAGTAATAAATATACATATACTAGCTCATCCACACGTCACATGTTTCTGCCACTGGCCTTGTAAGCAGTACTTTTCTGCTATGCATTTTCGTTAGAAGACGTGGAAAAGGACCTGGTTGGGGAGTGGGGACAAGATAAACTCCACTCTAGATATGGAGTTAATTCAGCTTGTGTCACCTTAGAGAGCTCCTTAACAAAAGGTGTGAGCTCTTCAGACACTGCTGTTGGCACTCTAGCTCTTTCCAGAAAAAAAAATAACTTTAGATGAAGTATATGATTCGGCAGCACCTCCACAGCTTCTTAGAACAAAAAAAATATCACATTTTAATTTTCAATTCCTTTAAAAACATAAAAAATTACAACATACTGTGAAACCACAACACCTCCACTCCCTCAGCTGACGCTTAATCAGCTATCAAATTTTTATTTTCCATTGCTTTAAAAACATAAATCACAACATTTTGTGACTTTAAGGCCATGGTCACACGGCTTATACCTGGACGTATTTCAGTCCGTAATTACGCGCCGGAGTGCGAAAATTACGGGCTGAAAACGTCCCAGTCATTACAGTAATCCACAGTTCTCATAGACAACTATGGAGTATGTCTCCTCTCCCTGCTCGGCGAATACGCCGAGGGGGGAGATAATTGACATGTGAATTACCAGCGGCGTTTACGCGCCGCTAGTAATGATAGTCGACGGGCCGGCGAGGTGCCATACCCGCCCCTGGCCACACAGCGTAACTGCGGGGCGTAAGTATGTCCCGCAATTAAGCCGTGTGAACCTTGCCTAACTACGATTAACGACTTAGTCTGAAACATGCAAGTTGAGGGAACGGCATTGCGTTTTCATTATTTGCTGTGACTGTTTTTAAAGCAATAGAAAATAAATATGTTATATATTTTTTACATTACAAGAAGCTTTGGAGGTGTTGTTGAATTATATACTCCATCTGAAGTTTTATTTTTTCTGCTATTCTCTTGGGGATGTGAGAGCCCTGTGAATTACGTGCACCCTCAAACAAGGTGAGACGAAGAAATAACTTTTTACTATTGCTCTTAGACTGGAGAAGAACAGGTGCTGCTAACCTGTGGAAGTCAGGACCAGAAGACACTGGTATGAACGCTACAGTTTGTAGTGCAGAGCAGTATGTATAGATCGTGGTTAGAAAATGTTAAATGTTTAGCTTGATGGCCTAGGGTTTATGTTGTGCATGTTGTACATGGACGGGTTACTGTGCCCGGAATGAAAAATAAAGCTGACTGAGGAAAAGCGGTTTCATCTCAGCTCTCCCTCATCGGGTCTGACCTCCTTTTTGTTCAATCCTGCTTTTGCGGCGGGTTTGAATAACCCGGCCATGAAGATATGGTTTGACAAAACAACTTTTCTACGCTGCAGACCTGGTAGACCACTCTTCTAGAAAGATCCCGACATTTGACAAACTAAAACTTACATTTTCTCTACCAGAATCGTGTCGGTTCTCATACATACAAATCACACACTTTCTACATAAGGTCTTGTGGTCATCTACGATTTCCTTGCCTACGAAGTTCGAATTACTTTGCAAAACAAACACCACGACTAGAGGTTTAATCTCAGTCATCTATTCTATTCTCTCTAACTCCTCCATGGAGGGACCCAGGAGACCTGCATATATGTCCAAGTGGGATAGCTTTGCCCAACGAGAAATTTCTGACGAGGAATGGCAATTGATTTGGCAGAGGACGGCTCAGACATCTCGCTGCAGCATATACAGGGAAAATCAATATAAGATATTGATGATGTGGTATTATACCCCATCCCTATTGCACAAACTTAATCAGGTTCTTCCGGATGTTTGCTGGAGGTGTCAATCGGCATCTGGGCATATTTTCCATATCTTTTGGGAATGCCCCAAGATTAGACACTTATGGATGATCGCTAAATCTCTTATTAAAGAGATAACGGGATGAGAGCTCCTCTGGATCCCTTGTGCTTCTTGCTAAATTTAACAAACACACAAATTAAAAAGCATACGATGAAAATTATATTACACGTCCTTACTGCGGCGCAATGTCTGATCCCTTTTTGGAAGCACGGGACCCCGCCTTTGGGTGATCTTTCGGAGAATTTTAAATATACGATCTAGTATCAACTGCTTCTATGAATGATACGTTGGACGACTTCTACAAGGTTTGGGGTCAATGGGACTCGTATGTGCTGGAAAGAGGCCTGTGACTTGGTTCTTTACTGTTTGTATATAACTGTGTTGACCGATTGGTTTATCTAGGCTCTGCTCGTATCTTCATTGTCTTCCTCCTCCCTGATGCAAACTTTCCTTTTTATTTGTGTCTTTGTTGTGATGTCCTGTTTTGTTGTTCCAGGTTTGTTTTAAGAAGGCACTAAGATTTAGGATGTATGGTTACTTTGTTGTTTTGACTTTCTTATGCGTACTACCCCTGATGCTGTAGATGTATACTTCTGCACTTGGATAAATTCATAATTATATGTCCTCTTATCAGCGATGTACATGTCTTTGCTTGTGGCATTGTGAAATGTTCTCGCTATGTATACAAAAATGTATTTTAATAAAAATACAGTTAAATAAAATTAAAAAAAAAGCTGACTGAGATCAGATTGAAACCTAACTCCAGTGTTGGAGTGATGGGTATGGAGGCGTTACAAACAATCTAACCAAGCGCTAATTAACCACAGATTGTTACACACTCTCTACATCTACATAAAAACCAGGTAACAAGCATATGAATTTCTCACCTGCCAAAGTAATTCACTAAGTACTGTAGAGGAGAACTGTGGATTTTCCCAGCAACAAAATCGTAGAAGTTTGATGGTCTCTTCAGAGTTGCTGCAGTCCTCAATTATTTTCTTTACATAACTGGTTTTCACAAACAACAACTCGGCCACATTCTGTTGCAGTGGCATTATAGGCTGTGATAAGTTGGGATCTCCATAGGGGTTGGAAAGTGGTGTGTTACCTGAAATGGAGCATATCCAAATTAATTAAGGGAAAAAAAATATATATATAAATTAAAGTAAGCATTCTTTGATATATAACCGGTTGTCCCACAATCACTTGGTTAGAGGACACAAAAAATAAATTTTTAATGAAAATCACCAAAAAATAATTACATAAAGTCACTTTTTCTAGATCATAGTACTATACACGTCAAAGAGCAAGCTTTTTATCTTGATTCCCTCATAGAATACTACCAAAGCATTCAGGGCACGTGAGGTGCCGAGTGGGGGTTTTACAACACAAACCACCTACGCACATGAACAAAGGATCTTGTGTTTGGGGATGGATACATTAGATGGAGATTCGGAGAGGGAGTCAGCGGTGCTGTAGCAACTATCTCACAGCAATATCTAGATGTATCATTTTAAACTATTTCGTGTGATCTATAAGAAAATTTATGAGACAACCCCTTTAAAATGAATATTTCTAAAACACACCCCATAACAACCAAACTTAGAAAGCCGCTGCTACTCCTGGTGCCATTACCCATTCTTAGATTTGAAGTACACCTTCAACAAACTTTAACATTTCTAAAATCTCAGAGATTGGTACTGGACGAACAGCAGGCATGGGGAGACAAATCTTTGCCTGTATTTAAAAATTAAAGCATTAAATGGGGTTGTCCACTGGAACCGGTTTTATATATTTTCACTCTAATGCAGCCCATTTAAAACAAAAATCTTACTCGCCTCTACCCTCCCCTCAGATCCAGTGCTGCAACGTCCTCACTCTCCAGCGGTCTTCTGTTTACTTCTTGTAAAGTTAGCTGCAGTGGTTATGTCATTGTTCAGAGGAAACAAGAAGTAAAAATAGAAGACTGGTGGAGAGAGAGAGGGCCACATGTATGAACCTATTTAGGTCTAAAGCTCCCTTTTTTGCCCATAGTAACCTATGGGCAAAAGAGTGAGTTTTACACCTAAACAGGTTCATACATGTGGCCCAGGATGTTGTGGTGCTGCATGAGATGAGACTACCATAATTTATTTATTTATTATTTTAAAGTGGTTTTCGGTTTTTACTTCTTGCTCCTTCTGAAGTGAGCTGTCTACACTGTGGCGTCAGGCAATGGCAAGTCACTACCGTAGCCAATCAGCAGCTGCAGTGGCAATGTCCCTTTTCAGCATACGCAAGGAATAAAAGAGAAGCCTGATGGAGAGAAAGGGTATGTTCAAATGGCATTTTGATTAAGTTTTTTGGATATGTTTGGGTCCGAAACACTGATCCAAGCACGCATCTAAAAGACTGCATGTGAACATACCCTAAAGAGTGCAGCACTGGATCTGAGGTGAGGGGCAAGTATAACTTTATTTTTTTAAATAGGCTGGATTTTTGTTAATTTTTTTTTTTTTTTTTTTTTTTTTTATAGTAGACAACCTCTTTAAATGGGTTCTCTCGCTATAGACATACCTGTAATGATGGGGAAAGCAAAAACGAGCACTTTTGCAATTGGTTTGTATTACCTAAATAATTTAATACAGCAGCCATTAGCTAATGTGTGTCTAGAGCCACTTCTGCAGCCTGGGGTAGGGACAGTCCCCCTATGCTGTGATTGGCTGTCCTATGCTCTGTGCTCACTACCCTTTGAGCTGTCTGATGCAGGCTGGCTGTGCTTCTCTCTGCTCCTCTCACTGTGATCGCTCTAATGTAAAAGATCTGGGCAATTACGAAGTCTTTTTTGCTTTCTTGGGTTCCCCCTCTTTCCCCCCAAAACCCATAAAATCCCCCTTTTACACTCCCCCCTGGGGTGCCAAACCCCATAAAACACCCCTATACACTGTCTGATAAAAGGGGGGGGGGAGAGCAGAGTGCATTTCTCCACATTTTAAACATCATTTTCCCCGGGTGCATTTTTTAACGGTTTTTTTCCCCAAAACAAAGGTTTTTTGGGAAAAAAGGATTTCTTGTGGAGCCTGGGAGGGAGGCGACACACAGCTCCTCCAGGTATGAGAATTGACCATTGCAAGAGGTCTGGAGAGCTGTGACATCCACTCCCTCCCACAGAATAGACACTAGGAGGGGGGCAGGGGAAAGGGGGGTGAAGGGCACCAAATCTTTTAGTGAGGGGAAAACACCCCCCTACTGGGGGGAAGAAACCCACCCTTGAATTTGAATATCTAAGCTAGTGAAAAAGCTCCGATGAATCCAAAAGCCTCTAGTTTAGAAAACCCCCTTTTAAAGGGGTAGAAATGATGGGAAGTGTCAAGAAGAAAAAAAAAACTTAACTTTAAAAAAACTGTGTACAATATACACAAGTAGAAACCGGATATCTTACAAAATGAAACTGATTCTTTTTAAAAATTTTTACAAAAAAAACTGCAGGTTTAAAAATCTGCATCCAAAAACCCCCCCAAAGGTTAAAATACACAATTTACACCAAAGAATTCTCACTTTTTAAAATAAAATTTTTAAAGGAAAAGCCCCTTTTAAAAAAACCTAAGATACGCATTACCATTTAATAGGGAAAAACTTTCATAAAAACCGGGTGATTTCATCGCAAACAACGATTACTTTTGACACCCACAAAAGGGACCCTTTTTCCCCCCAAAATTTAGCAACAAGATATTTGATTGAGGGCCGCCCTTCATTTCCCCCGCTACTAGCATAAAAGTTGCAGGCACATTGAGTTTCAAGAGTTGGGTCTTTTCTTGCATGCCTGAAAATAAAGGGTAAAAGGTTTTATTAGATTAACTCTTCGGTACTTTAAGTTTGATTAAAACATCCATTAAGACTTTTTTCCTCACCAAGATTAGCATACATGACGAAAAGGTTGAAGTACTGTTGTAAATGACGTCCATGCTCGGGCCTTTTCTTCCAAAGGGTTTAAGAAATGCCCTTACCAACGGTTTCCCCCAAAAGCTCAAAATTAAACATAAACCTTTAAAAAAAATAAATTTAGTAAATGACAAATAAACCTTGGAAAGGAGATCCACTACCCAATAGAAAAAAAGAAGGGCAAACCAAATTTAAAAAAAAAACCCGACTAAAGGGCCGGGAGGCAAAAAGGGAAAGACAAGGGGCCCTCTTGCAAAGAAAAAATGGGGCAAAAAAAACTACAAAATTTTTCAAAAGCACCTCTAACCCAAAATTTAGCACAGGGCACTTTCCCCGAGATATTCCAAAAAAAACATTTGGGGTAACAAAAAGGGCACCAGTGCAAACCAAAGCGAACATTCTTGTAAGGCGGGAAACAAAAATGCAAATCATTTATTTCCTAAAAAACCCAAAAACAAAATTTTACCACGAAGAGAAAGCACAAAATAAAGCTAAAATTTCTAAAAAAAGGGAAAATAGGGGAAATAACCCCAAATTTTATTAAAAAAAAAAGCCAACTCCATTTTAAAAATTGATATGTTTTTTTAGTCTTATTTTTTATAATATGATTAATTTCCCCCCAACTTTTTTAAGAATTTTGTTCTGGCAGTAGTTTCCCAAAACTTTTTTTTTGGCATAAAAAACACTTGCAGTGTTTGGGTTAGAAATTTACAATAAAACGAACCTTTTAAAAATTTTTTAAAAACCAGAATGGATTTTAAAAAATGGGAAAAATTTTTGGCAAAATTCTTCCTGCTAATCAAAATCCTACTTTGGCCACCATCAAAAACTGCATGTTTGATTTTAGCCTTAAAGGGGTTATGCAACTATAGACCTTTATCACCTACCCATTCTGGAAAACCCTACCCCATTTGGCCCGGAAAAAAAGGCCCCTGCATGAGCGCAGCAAGGAAGACTCTGAACATAACAGTGGTCAAACAAGTAACGCGCCAACCAAAGTCTACAAGACCAACCGATCTAGAAATGCTGTACCCCGGGGGTTTCCCCCCCAAACCCCGTCCTCACGCCCCAAACCCACAGGGCAAGTTTTTTCTTGGGTTTCCTTTGCATTACACAAGGTGATTTAATTATGCGCCAGGGGGACTTAATTTTTGTCATGAATTTTGTGGGAAAATCCTAAAACATGAAACCCGTTGGGGGGGGCGCTAGGACTGGAGTTGAGGAACACTGCTGTACTCTATCTTCGTCCATCCCATGGACGCACATGTTCAGCCACTGCTGTTTAATCCATTCTTCACTGCGAGGGAGCCTCCCGTTTTAGTGATCGATGGGGGTCTATATGGGAAAAAAAACTCCTTTTTCGTACCATATAACAATTTCAAAAAACTCTTCAATAGCTCCAAGCAAGGGGTTTTTTGGATTTCGTGCAGAATAGGTGAGAAGGTCCATATTATTTATGGTCAATGGTGGATCCAGTGTTATTTGCCTCCACTTTTGAAAAAGATGTCACCATCAATTTCAATTTCCCGCTTGTGATGAAAATTTTAAACCCTACCCAGCCCCATCTAAAGGGAAAAAGTTTCACACCTTATTGCCGGGCCCAATTGCGGGGGCGGGTTTCGCCCCGCAATTACGCCAGCACCTGCAAACGGGGCGGCAAACTCGCCGGCCCCCCCTAGACCGGCATTAGTTTCCGGGGCCAAAACGCACTGGGAAAAAATTCACGTCACTTTTCCCCCCCCCCGGGGCGGAATTTTGCCGACGGGGAGGAGAGGGCTGAAAAACCAAAATTTTTTCCCCTTAGAAAAATTTTTAGATTACCCGGGTTTTCTGGGACGGGTTTTGGGGCCTAAATGCAGCGCCAAAAAAGGCAAAGCCCTAACGCTCCAATCATTTCCCCGAAAAAAGCGTGTGAACGAGGCCTTAAAATCCCCGACCAGTTTTGGGGTTTATCAATTTTTTTCCTTAAAGAAAAACCATGGGGGTTTATGCTACTCTGAGCCCCACTATGAAAAGGGGGAAGAACCGGACTCTTTTTTTTAAAGGGTAAATTTTGGGAGCAAGATTTTATAAAAAGAAGAGAAAAAAAATTGGACTGTTACACCAGTGTTTTACGCTGCCCATAAAATTTGATTGAAGTTCTTCTGTATTCTCTGATCCCGGGGAAGGGGGAACACGTTGTGGGTAGCTAAACGGACTTCCATTGACCCCTTAAAAGGGGTTGCTCACTGCACCAAAACATCTTCCTGTTTTCTGGGTTTCTTTTTGAACTCAAACTACTATTGGAGAAAGGACGAGCTCGAACACTTCTGCAGGTGTTAGCGTGGCCTATCAGGAAAAACAAACGGGTCTGCAGCTAAGGAAGAGGACTGATGCACCCTACACGAAATATCAGGACACTTAGGGTGCAGTATAAAACTGTTTTAGCGACAATCAGGTTCCCCTTTCATTTCTTCAGACCACTATGACATGAAAAGGGAATCTAATGGGGAGAAAAAAATCTTAACTTAGGGTTTTTATGCATGTGGGCCTTTAAAGGGCAACATTGCAAGACTTGTTTTTTTTCGGGTCTTTAAATAAAAAAAAATCCTTGTAGTGAGACAACCCCTTTAAGTAGTCCTACTGTTTTTTTTTTTCCCGGGCCCTTTTTTAGAGGAAAAGGAGCTACTTGATCTATAGAATTTGGGGCGGATCCATTACATCTTTCTCCAGAGGGGTAAAAAATTTTACTTGATAGGTTCTCTTTAACCCCTCAAACGACACTGGATGTAAACTTAGTCCCAGTGCTAGTAAGGGGCTTTGAATCGGGATCCCGCTACATAACTGGCAGCTATCAGCTGCTTTGCAGCTAACAACCCCCTTACACGCATAATAAGCCGCCCCCACTCCGCTATTTTAACCCCTTAACCCGCGGTGTCTAAATAAATGAAAAAACAATGGGCGAAACCCGTTTCTCACTCTGATTGGGACATCAGCAGCGAGATCGTTGTGTCCCGATCGCTTATTATGCCAGCTGGAAGCCTTGTGAAGACTTCCATCATCCGCCATGCTTTTCGTTTCACTACTTCCTGGAAGTAGTAAAGCCGCCATTTTGTCACACCCTAATGCACGGTCTACATAATGCATTAGGCAGTATAAATGATTGCGCCCCTAGTGTTGAAGCACCCAAGGGGGACTTAATGTTAAAGTAGAAAAAAAAAAAATGTTTATGTTACACAATATTTACATGAAGTTAAGAAAAATCAATTTTACCAATCACTGGCAGAGCCACGGACTACTTTCTTTGTATGGAATCCTGTAGTGAACAGGAATTTAGCAGCAAGCTGTATACTAATCATGGTTATTTCTTCTGGCTCAGGCATCAAATGTTCTTGCCCTGAAAGTACACAAATTTATAAAAATAAATAAAATATATATAGCAGCCACATGGATCGCAGAAACCTGTGCACTAAGGGTATGTTCACAGGGCGTATTGTGGCGCTGGGTGTTTTATAAGTACGCAGAGGCCAGGGGGGCCGGCCACATAGACTTCTATTATCTCCCAACGTGTAAACGCCAGGAAGAAGTCACATCACTGCTTTCTCCTGGCGTTCAATACGTGTTGGGGAAGACGGGCATAATGCGCTGAAATACACCCCGCAATTACGCCATGTGAACATACCCTAACAAGGAGCTTAATGGCAAAATTCACAACTGTTGCTTGATCCATGAATCCCCCAATAAATTTAGGGGATCAATTTGAATTATGATTTAAACAGTCCTCCTCATCTTGCTGTTCACATTTTGTTATCATGAGACCAAGACAACATCTTACAATTGAACAACAGTACCTCGCCATTTTGAGGCTTCAAGCAGCATGCTCTCAGACAGAAGTGGCCACTGAGCTTAGCGTGTCACAGAAATACAGCGACTGGGCGAGTCCATAAAGGCAAAGAAGCGGACATTGCCCTGTGAAAATGGATGATGAATGCTACACATCTCCAGGCACATTTAAGGGAGGTGAGCGGCAAAAAATTACAATAAGAAAAAGGAAAAACCGGTCCTAAAACAACTTTTAATCCATAAAATATTAAAATATTAATTATTCTCTATTCCTCCTAGGCATATAATGGGAGAACAGACAAAAAATTCACAGATAACCCTAATAAACTAATATACCCTATCCTGACAACAGAAAAACACAGGATAATTGCCCTGATAAGGGCGTTCCTGTCCGCAACCTGACCCTAAGATAAGGAGCCCTAAGCGAAAGATAAGATAAATCCTATCCTATAAGAGTCCTATCCTAGGAGAGTAATTCCTAGCGTTGGTCCCGTCCCATGCAGAATTATTCTCCTAGGATAGGACTCTTATAGGAGAGGATTCATCTTATCTTTCGCTGAGGGTTCCTTCTCTTAGGTTCAGGTTGCGGATAGTAACGCCCTTATCAGGGCTATTATCCTGTGTTTTTCTGTTGTCAGATAGGGTATATTAGTTTATTAGGGTTATCTGAATTTTTTGTCTGTTCTCCCATTATATCCTAGGAGGAATAGAGAATAATTAATATTTTAGGGATTAAAATTTATGTTTTAGGACCAGTTTTTCCTCTTATTGTAATTTTTTGTAGTACATTTTGGTTAAGAGCTTTTCTTTCCTTGCATAAAATCAAGCTAGGACTGTTTCGGTTTATGGAGGTGAGCGGCACCAAAGTGTCAGGTCAGAACATTCATAACCGTTCATATCAGCATGGCCTGCGTGCTAGACGGCTGGCAAGGGTACCTGACCATACCACCATACACAGGCATCACCATCTTACATGGGCCAAGGAACATCAAACGCTGGACAGGACCAGTGGTCCTAATGCTGTTCAGTGTTTGAAAGTCGATTGACTGAGCAAAAGGATGGCCCAAAACAATAATGCTGGAGACTTCAAGGGGAGTGCTAGCATCAGCCACTGCTGTCACCAGGCAAACTTTGTGTGTGGTGGTATTAGTGTGGCAGTTGGTCTAGTCAATACAGAACTGCCCTACACTTTGTGAGTGGTAGTGACAAACATCATAATCCCGTAATTGCTGCCCACCGCGCAATGAACAACACAAAGGCTAAATCACTTCCTATGGACTACAATGCTCCTACCATGCGAGGTCCCATCATTAGAAACGACTATTGGACATTGGGCTACCTACAGATTGAGGCAGGCGCACTTTCAGCATACCTGTACATCTAGAAGAACTTTATGGGATCAGCTGAATCACTGTGTAGAACCATCAATGACCTAAGGCCCCTATAAAGCTAATGTTCAACGGCTTAAATTGCGGACGTATTTTCGACCCGCAATTTACGCCGTGTGGACGGGGGCGAGGCGGACCAGTGGGAGTAAGCATTGGGGCTGAAGCACTTCGCCGGCCCATTGACTATGCACTGAGCTCAAGGGCGCGTATATCGCCGCTCACCAGAACAGTGACTGTCATTAGTTCATTTCCACGCCCGACGGCTTCGCCGTGTTGTGAGAGGAGACGTCAACCATATTTCATCTATGAGAACTGTGATACCGGTAATTGAATGGGGCCTGCTTTTCGGGCCGCTAATTGGACGGCAGATTTCCCAAATAGCTCGGCGCGTAATTACGGACCGAAATACGGCCCATTTTAACGATCCGTGTGAACCATGCCTGAAGGCCGAATACACTGTCCACTGTTAATAGTTTTTATTTCATTAAATTGTTTGAGATATAAATCAATATGTGCACGCTATGATTTAAATGGTAACTTTCAGGATAAAACATCACTGTAGAGTGAAATGTTTACATTTTCCTTAAAATTTCACCTGAAAGCCAAATATCCCTAACTTTTGGGAGTAGTGTATAGGCATTACATATTTTTCTGTGAAGAGATCTCTGCGGAATAAGAAGTGTCTGTCCAATGAGAAATCAGTGGCAGGAGAGGGAGAACTGCAAGACTGCTGAATTTTGATGGCAGTAGAAATAAAAAAATATGTAGGAGGTTAACAAAAGATTTTCAAAACATGTTGAAGGCATAAAAAAAGGATATTTCTATTAATGCCTCCGCCCCCCCCCCCCAAAAAGAAATACAACAGAGAAAAAACCCTCTAAAAACAATGGTAGTCTAAAGCAAACAAAATTCTACAGTTCCAACGGATTGTTTTGAAAGGTCTTGAAATAAAATGTGAAGGAAAAATATAAACGTACATTTTCAATTACGATACATTTTTATTTTTAGACCAAAATTTGTACAGAGTGGAACTACTTACCGCCCCGTAGAGGTCAGAAATTGTCACATGCATTAACCCTTTGGCTATGTCCACACAGCTTATTTGCAGGGCGTAATTACGCCCCGCAATTACGCCGTGTGGACGTGGACGGGGGCGGGGGGCCGGCACCTCGCTGGCCCATAGACTATCATTACTAGCGGCGTGTATACGCCGCTAGAAAGTGACATGTCAATTATCTCCCCCCGCGGCGGATTCGCCGAGCAGGAAGAGGAGACGTAATCCATAGTTCTCTATGAGAACTGTGGATTACCGTAATGAATGGGACGTATTCCAGCTGTAATTTGTGCAGTATGGCGCTAAATTACGGACTGAAATACGTCCCATTTTAAGCCGTGTGAACATAGCCTTTGGCTACAAATATGGTGAACAAGTCCCTGCAAAATATTGTCAAAGGACTTCTGCGCAGAACAATCATGGCAGGCACCATTAGATCCTGTATAAATGGAGGAATCTTCTTCTAAAGACCTTGCTTATTTTCAATTTAAGGCAGTTATGTTAGCTGAATGTGCTGCCCTATGTAACGGCAGCACATAACAGCTACCATGCTAAGGGATGTTCACATTACGCTTATTTTTGGCCCCCTTCGCGCCAAAATAAGTGTCAAGTACAGCTCTCATTGAGTACAGTATAAAATCACCATCATTCAGAGGACTATTTTATTTGAGTATTTTTTTGAAGTGTGCGATCCGTGCCAGAACAGACTTGACATGTCCATTCTTTGCAGCGTTTACACCTCATCAAATACCAGATTTTAAGTGGCAGAAATTTGCCTCCAGCCTGTCAGGGTCCTTTCCTTGGTGAAATTCTGTGCTTGTAAATGAACATATATCATGTGACCCTACCCTTATCCTTCAACACAAAAATGCTATGGGGCTACTTATCGATCGGGTGTATTCACAAGGATGATCGCATGCCACGTATAACATAAAAGCCAAGGAGATTGCTACTAGAAGTACAGATCTGCAAATGCCCTTATATATGAGGTTTTATTCAGCCGACATCTGCTATAGGGGACGCTCACACACTACGTTTAGAACGGACAGGTCTGCACAGAGAACGGGTTCACTTACTTGTTGAAATTCCTTGCTTGCCAGGACAGAATTTCAACAAGGAAATGACCCAGACTGCATGAGGAAGATTTCTGCCTCCTACACTACATCATCATCATGACGATAATACTCCAGAAAAATCTGATTTTACATAGGGTACAATGTTAAACACTTTCCAGAATCGGTGTCCAAACCGTTTAACAGAATTCACATCCAAACCTGTTGTGTGAACACCTCCTTAATCAAGTTTTAATGAATGACTAAAAATTAAGTGTTTGTGGCATGCAGTTAAGCCAAAATAGAGAAAGAGCCGAAAACCTGCCCTCCTCCCATTATATGTAAGTTACAGATGACTTGATATCCATGGTCATCAGGATGCCAGCTCATCTTTAAAATTAGGTACTTGTAATGCCAGGACCACCAATAACTACGGACTGCTTCTAAAAGACAGTTGGGGCATGCTCACACAGGGGTTTGGGCCACAGGTTTTGCCGCGCTTCCCTCGACCGGTGCCTCGTCGAACCTGGGCGTGGTCTCGGCATGGGTGGGGCGTGGTTTGGGGCGCGGCTTGCGGCGAGTGTTTGCCCCCATGCAAATTAATAGCAGGGGGCAAACCGCGGCGCGAGCCGTGGCCCGGCCGCACACCACCCGCGGCCGCTGTGCAGAGCACTCCCTGTCAAGAATTGATAGGAGAGTTCTCCACACGCGTGCGTTTGACAGCGGCCCCGAAGACGCGGCCAAACCCGCGGCGTGTGAGTATTAACGCGGTTTCCAGTAGGAAACCATGTTAATAAACCAGGCGCGATTTGGGCGCCGTTTTGGCCGCAGAAACCACGACGGAACCCGCGGCCAAAACCGCGCCCCAATCCGCCGTGTGAACAGGGCCTTAGGGTTCATCCCCACGGCAAAGGATAAATACCAGTCGGTTTATCCGACCGGTATTTTTCCTGTTTTAGTGCTGTGCCCACGGCCGCCAGCGGACGGCTTTTCTCTGCGATGAGCCCCTTCCCATTGACATGTTCATATTCCGTCCGAAAACCGGACGGATGAACATGTTCAATGTTTCTCGGGCGGCTGGCAGTTTTAAAAACCGCCGGGCAGAAAACCCGTGCAGTGGGGACTGCTGGACTTGTTTTCCATAGCGCCCCGGCGTGTTAGCTTGCGGACGGTTTTTCAGACTGTCTGCAAAACCGCAGGCTGAAAAACCGGTCGCAAATCGGTCCCGTGGGGACATGCCCTTATTTTAGAGCACCAGTTTGTAAATAACTTCTGTCCAGGATTTTTAGGGGAAGTCCTGGAGTCACTGGTACTCACTGCAAGATGTTAAAGAACCTCTTCTGGCAGGTCCGTTTTAGTAAATACTTGTGACCCCTGTGAAATACCAATTCTGCAGCATCTTCTCCTATAACTCCGTGTTGTACTGTTCCTGTGTTATATCTTCTACAAATGTATTCCTGAATCTGTCAGATGAGTGTTACCATTCAGTTTTCAGAGGTATGTGTCCCTGCACACACTGACTATCAGCACTGATTGGACAATGTCAGACTGAGCAGGGACACCCCCAATTGGTAACACTCCGCTAACAGATTGTGTTTTCCATTATTCTTTCTATAAATTAAATGCCAGAATTAAAGGGGTATTCCTATGACAGCAAGTGCTAATAACTACATTTTAAAATTTAAATTTTAAAAATGCATGTTATTAAAAAAGTTGTTTTTTCAATGCATTGCATACAAATCATTTCCTTTTAAAAACTTGTGAACTCTAGCAATGGCAGGGATGAAAAAATAATCGTTTGCAATCTACTGGTCCATAACTGACCAGTAACCAGCAAATCTCAATGAATACGGACTCCTCCTGACATGTATATACCATTGCTGCCAAGAAATGATTTTGGAGCATCTTTACTTAATCCACCATGACATTTTAGTAGGTTATGGAAGTACAGATCGGGCTCACCCGCAAAGCCCACTCAACACGAGGAGGGTGCAGGCTGTTCGATACAGTTGACACCAAAGACTGCCCTGACTTCTGATGTTTAATCCCTTAGACGTTGCGACAATGGTGGCGTTCAAGTGAATGAGAAATGATGCCATACACCATTTCTTACTCCGATTGGCACCCCCGCAGAGAGATCGTAGGGTTCCGATTGTTTAACATGGCAGCTGGAATCCATAACCGCCATGCCTGCCCGAGGCAGGAAGTGCTAGATCCACCATCTTTTATAAATAATACAACAGGGTGAAGTGACGATCAAGCCCCACACTGGTCAAGTACCCTAAGGGGACTAAATTACTGTGGAAATTTTTGAAAAGAAAATTAAGAGTTCACCCCCTTTTTGACATTTTGCAAACAAAAAAAATTAAGAGTTAAAAAAAAATTCTCCCAGGTTAAAGTGGGACTAATATTGCATCCAACTGGAAATAATTCATTGTAGAGCCATTGAGTTAGACATAAAATTGAAGCATCCGTAAAGGCCTGAATAAAATATTTGGATTTTTGTACTTGCTGTAAAATCCTTTTCTCATCCAGTTCATTAGGAGACACAGCCCTAGGAGGCTGACGCCAAATGTGTTGGGACTGTCCAGATGGACTATATCCCTCCTGCTGACTCCAGTCTAATCAGTTGGTAGAAAAAAGCCGTAGCAGAGAAGTTAAACCATAGTCTGATTCCAAGGAGAAAAACTTCAAATGGGAATCAGAAAAAGATAATTAAAAAAAGTGGGAGGGACCTGTGTCAGACGAGAAAAGGACTTTATGGTAAGCACCGTGGGATGTCCAAAGGCAGTCCCAGAGGATGAGAGAAAAAAAATGTTAACGAAAAAATTCATCAGCAGTGCCAACCCTTAGCACACTGCTCGCCTGAAGTACCTTACGGCTGAGGCCTGCGTAAGCCGAGGACAAGGTATGGATGTGGTAGAACTTAGAAAAAGTATGGACCGAAGCCCAGATGGCAGCTTTGCATACCTTTAAAAGCTGAAACTTTAATTGGAACCACCCAGGAGGTACCAACTGCTCGCATGGAATGGACGGTGACCCGAAAAGGAAGGGCTTCCGAAATAAGACTGGATCCAGCTGGCAATAGAGGCCTCAAAGGCCGCCAGGCCCCTGCGCAGACCCTCTGGAAACAGAAAGAGGGCCCCGGGGCGCCTAAAAGGTTCAGTAGCAGAGAGGTAGATCTGAGCTGCCCTGACAACATCTAAACAATGTAACAACCGCTCTCAAAAATGAGAGAGCGAGGGACAGAAAGAGGGCAGAACTAAGTCCTCATTGATCTGAAACCACCTTAGGGAGAAACAAAGGAACCTTGGACAAAGGACAACCTTGTACTTATCCAGAAAGGGGATTTACAAGATTGTGCCACCAATTCAGACATTCAACAGATGGAAGTAATAGTCACCAGGAAGGTCACCTTCCATGAAAGCAAACCCAGGGATACTTCCCATAACGGTTCGAAAGGTGAAGACTGTATGGCCTTTAAAACAAGATTTAAACCCCACGGTTCAATTGGCCTATGAATTGGTGGAATGGAAGAAGCGACTCCCTGCAAAAAGGTTTTAACCTGAGCGTGGGAGGCCAACGTGCGCTGAGACAGAACCAAGAGGGTGGAGATCTTTCCTCTCAGGTAGGAAAGGCTAGGCCCGAACTCCTGGCCTGACTGCAGCAGAACATACCAAGGGGTGAAATCCCTGGGACTTGGCCCAGGCAAAAAAAGGCCTTTCAGGTACGGTAATAGATCCGGGTAGATTGAGGCGTGCGTGCTGAATCAAGGTCCGGAGGTCAGAATCCGACAAGCCACGAGACTTTAGATTTGCAGTTTCAACAACCACGGTGTAAAACGCAGCCACGGTAAAGTGGAGTGGAAGAGAGGACCTTGTGAAAGGAGGTCTGGCTGCAGAGGAAGAGGCCAAGGAGTGTCTGCCAACAGCTAGATGAGATCCACGTACCAGGACCTGCAGGGCCAATCTGGGGTGATGAGAATGGCTGGCACCCTCTCTGACTTGAGCACACGAGGAAGCAGGGGCCAAGGAGGGAAGAGGTAGATCAGAGCAAACTGACTCCACGGTAGAACCAGCGCGCCTACTGAGAGACCCAGGGGATCCCTGGACCTGGATACATAACTCGGGAGTTGATGATTAAGGTGAGACACACAACAGATCGATGTCTGGTGTGCCCTGACTCTGGCAGAGAAGAGGACAAATCTTTGGTAGGAAAGCCCACTCCCTGGGAATCGGCTGATGCCCGACAGACAATCAACCAGTCAGTTTTCCACCCCTAGAATGAAAACTGCCGACAAGGTCGGAACGGACCACTCCGCCCAGCGAAGGATCCTTGAAGCTTCCAGAAAAGCCTCACGGCTCCTGGTGCCTTCCTGATGATTTAGATAAGTCACCGCTGTGGTGTTGTCAGACCGAATCTGAATTGGGTGACCCTGAATGAGAGGAACCACTGTAAAAGCGCTACAAAAATGGCCCTTGATTTGAAGATTGAATTCCCTGAGGGATCAGCAACCCAGAGTCGTCCGGGTGCCGAAAACAGCGCCCCCACCCCGATTGCGGGGACAGAGAAGACTTCCCCTGATGGAGCGCAGGGGAGACCAGCCAAGGTCGGCTCGGACCTGGGGTGGAATGCAAATGGCTCTGTCCAGGGACATTAGAGAACCGTCCCAACGAAAAAAGACTGCCTGCTGCAGGAGGCGAGACTGAAACTGCGTGAAGGGCACGGCCTCAAAGACAACCACCATTCTGCCAAAAAACCCGCATACACGTGCGAAGACTATATGAGGCGCGTTTCTGAAGTAGAGTGTTGAGAATCATCCCCAGAAATTCCGTCCTCCGAGACTGGGTCAGACAGGACTTGTCTATACCTTCAGGTGCTGTCCAACCCACCCCCAATGAGAAACAAAATTTAGCCCGTACGCTGAATGTAGAAGAAAAAAATATTCTGATAACAGCAAAAATTTTTTTGGGGGTTATTTCACATCCCTTAAAAATTGGAATCAAAGTAATCAAAAAGCCGTACATATCCCAAAATGGTACAAATAAAAAGTACACTTCAACCTGCAAAAAAATGCACCTTTAGGTCCATAGGCAAAAGTACAAAAAAAGTTATTGGTCGCAGAAAATGGAAAAATAGAAAAAAAAAAAAAAAAGTTTAGATTTTTTTTTTTTACGGTACTTAAACAGAACGAAAACCTACATATTTGGTATTGCCGGAATCGTATCAGCCCGAAGAATACACCATATATGCCAGAGAGTGAAAGCTATAAAAACAAAACCACTGCAAACATGGTGCATGTCTTTTTTTTTTTTCACCCCACTTAAAATATATTGGTAAGCCGCAAAAATATTCTATGGTAGGTAGAATGACATCTTTAGAAAGTACATCTTAACCCGCAAAATAAAAGTCCTCATGTCTATGCGGATGGAAAAACAAAAAAAAAAATTATGTCTTGGAAGGCGTGGAGGGTTTTAAGGTTTAAAGAGGTATTTCCACCACAGCAAGTGCCAATTACTGTAAAGTAAGCAATTTTCAAAATGCAGGTCATTAAAAAATACGTATGCTCTACCCAATGCAGGCCTTTATGTGCAACTTTAGTCTTCTTGTTTAACTACCACCACTGTTTTTTTAATGGTGACTGGTAATGCAGCGTTTTAAAGTTTTGGCCTCCAACCTGCAATGCTTTAAAAAAAATGGGCAGTACAGGCCAGTGGTGCTGCAATGACAACGGCACACCGCTTGTCTGTACTTGCGTGTTCCCAATACTGCTATTTGAACAGTTCACAGCAGTATTAGCCACTGCCTTATGTCCACGTGACAGACTCTGAAACCAAAAATTTGAATCTACACAAACACATATTTGTAAGGTAAACATATAACTTACCTGGGGGAGGATTCAGGTAGACACTGTTACAGGTTAGTAATTTTTTTATAAACTGGAAATATTCCAAGCTGAACTGCATTCTGTTATGCATGAACTGCACGTTTTGCTTGCGTACGCTGCGCTCAATAGCGGATGGCATCTTGATCTGATGGGGTTTTGAGGTGATTGTTAGTTCATTTATATATTTGATCAGTTCATTGTCCTTGTCTAGAGTGTCCATACGTTCATAAAAAAGAATGTAAGCATTCCACCACCTCTTCTGACGTCGGTATGACATTCTTTTCATCATGTGATCAAACACTTCTCCCATGTACTCGCCCCCAAAGCACTGATTTTTCATTTCCTCGTCATCATCCATTTTGCACTCTGTTACGTCGCCGTCATCAAACTTATACCAGCGGTTCTTTTCGCCGTCACCACCATGTCTTTGGATGATGTAAGAATAGTAATGACCTCCGCTGGCCTGTCCACTGTGTACCAACACCCCTACTAGCCTGTATTTCGTACTTCCAGGAGGCTCATTTTCAGTTTGTTCATTGGGGATAACTTGATTTTCAGGGTTTACATCGTCTCCCTCCAATTTTGCGACACCGGCCACTGTGTATGGCTCCATATCAAGTTCACGTGGAAACTCAAAATAGTCATTGAATTTAATTGCACATTCCCTTTCCCAATCATAGTCAAAGCGTTTTAGCTGGATGGCTAAAACTGGGGGCAGCTTTTTGATTAGCAAACGCTTCACTGTATCAACCTGAAATTATAAGAAAATTTATTTTAGAGCTGTATCTCTAGTGTACCCTTAGAGTACATGCGCTTTATCAAAGACATGATTCCCAGCTTCAAACCAGACTGTTTTATATGGGAAGCTATTCCTTTGAATTGCCACCATCTAATAAAACGCTTGTCCTGCAGCTTCCCTCAGTGATGACATACATTTTTGGAGAAGTATTAAAATTATACTGGTTTCAATCTCCAATATACATTATACATCTATTCACCTTTTTGTTGCATTTTTCACAGTGATAAGCATTTGCACCTTCCAACAAGTCTCCTTTGACATATTGTTCCATTGAGTCAAGCAGGTTTTGGTGGTTTCTAATATCTACATTCAGGGTTGTAAAAGATTC
>JAODAL010001942.1:120000-211405 GCA_025379985.1 Phyllomedusa bahiana
CTGCAGTTTTCTATGTACTGGGATTCTATTTAAATAAAAGAACCCCTATGCTGATGTTGGATTGATTTATGCTGGAAGAGTTGCTCTGACAATGAACAACCTGGGCTGTGTTGACAGCTACAGTCATGGCCTAAAGTTTTGAGAAGGATACAAATGTTAATTTTTACAAAGTCTACTGCATCAGGTTTTCTAATGGCAATTTGCATATACTCCATAATGTTATAAAGAGTGATCAGCTTAACAGCAATTAATTGCAAAGTCAATAGTTGCCTAGAAAATGAACTTTTTCCCCCAAAACACATTTCAACTTCATTGCAGGCCTGCCTTAAAAGCAGGCTCGGACTGGGCCGCCGGGGAACCGGGGAATCCCCCGGTGGGCCCCCCCTGAGCCGCTGGGGGCCCCGGAGGCAGTGCCGTCGCTCCCCGGGGCCTGTCCGCGCATCCGTTCACTGAACGCCTGGGACCTGCGTCCCGAGTGCCCAGAGACCGGGCCCGGTAGCTGGGGACTAATGTCCCCGACTCCCGGGGCTGCGCGGTGTCAGCGGAGCACAGCGCCACTAGCGCTGCGCTCCGCTGATCTCCCTGGAAGGCTGAAGGCGTTAGGCCTTCAGGTTATATACTCATCATGCAATGCACCTTTATTAATGAACACACAGGTTATACCTTCGCTGCAGGTCCCCATCTGCTATTCAATATGCCTCCAATATTAGTGCAAATGGTATATATACAACGGTATGCTTCCGTTGTTTGAGAGGTGAGGTGTTGAGGAAGGCTCACACAGCACAGACGCTGGATGCAACAAGTCCATCACGGACGGAATCTCCCATGCGACTACGCAAAGTAAAGGAGATACTTCAATGAACCACCAGGTGAATGATAAATGATAATATAATACATAGAAAGTGAAGTGTGGAATCTGTTTACACTGGACATTCAAATTTTTATGTAAGATTTGAATAAAAATTTATATGTTTTATTACGGAAGCATACCGTTGTATATATACCATTTGCACTAATATTGGAGGCGTTAGGCCTTCAGCCTGCCGTGCGCCGGCCCCTACTGCTGACGTAGGCGGCGCGGTGACGTCACTTCACCGCGCTGCCTATGCAGTGCAGCAGGAGCCGGCGGGAGCACGGAGCGGCCGGAGCAGGAGCCCGAGCCAGGTATGTGGCTGTTTGTTGTTTTTTTTTGTTTATTTACTATCTACAAGGGGGTCCCTGGCTACAAGGGGGGAATCACTGGCTGCAAGGGGGGAATCACTGGCTGCAAGGGGGGAATCACTGGCTCCAAGGGGGGGCCTGACTACAAAGGGGGGCCCTGACTACAAAGGGGGGCCCTGACTACAAAGGGGGGCCCTGACTACCAAGGAGGGCCCTGACTACAAAGGGGGGCCCTGACTACAAAGGGGGGCCCTGACTACAAAGGGGGGCCCTGACTACAAAGGGGGGGCCTGACTACAAAGGGGGCCCTGACTACAAGGGGGGCCCAAATACTACAGGGGGCCCCAAACTACCTAAAAGGGGGGCCCCAAACTACCTACAGGGGGGCCCCAAACTACCTACAGGGGGGCCCCAAACTACCTACAGGGGGGCCCCAAACTACCTACAGGGGGGCCCCAAACTACCTACAGGGGGGCCCCAAACTACCTACAGGGGGGCCCCAAACTACCTACAGTGGGGGCCCAGACTACAAAGGGGGGCCCCTGGGCTACCTAAATACTAAAGGGGCCCTGACTACCTACACAGTAGCTAAAGGGGGGGCCCTGACTTCCTGCACACTAGCTAAAGGGGGCCCCTAACTACCTGTATACTACCTAAAGGAGACCCCTAACTGCCTGCGAACTACCTAAAAGAGGCCTTAACTGCCTGTATACTACTTCATGGGAAGCCCTAACTGCCTGTATACTACCTAAAGGGGGTCCCTAACTGCTTGCAGCCTATATAAAGGGGACCCTAACTACCTACAGCTTACCTAACTGGGAGAAACCACATACCTACAGACTGGGGTCTTGCCTATTTGCCTACCTACCTAGGGTCTTGTCTACCTACCTGGTTATATAATTGTGAGGGGAGCAGCCCATAGTTGTAGCATTATCTCCAGGGACTTAGTCCTCTCCCCACCTTCCAACCCCTTAGGATACTAGACCTCTAAGTTATGGCTTGTACCCGCTCTCCCACCCCTGGGAAGTTTGTACAGAGGTGGGAATAGGTAAAGAGATGCTGGAAAATTGAGGATTCTAAGATATTTGTGTATAATTTCTGCAGGGATGAGCTGTGGCCGGGACAAGTCATCATGGCGGTGTGGAACGGATGCAGAGGAAAAGGGAATAAGAACGACTCATGAAAGAAGAGAACGACTCATCAGATAGGACGTCTCCGGTGAGTCCCTGATTTCAGGGGTTATTTTACTTCTATATTGGATCAGTGCTGTATTCACTGTAATGTGATGTGACCTGAGCTGGTGTCTGACCTCTATATGGTGGTGTTGTAGGTTATACCTGAGCTGGTGTCTGACCACTCTGTGGTCTCTATATGTCGGTGTTGTAGTTTTTACCTGATCTTGTGACTGACCACTATGTGGTCTCTATATGGCGGTGTTGTAGGTTATACCTTAACTGGTGTCGGACCTCTATGTGGTCTCTATAGGGCGGTGTTGTAGGTTACATCGGCGCCGGTATAATGCCAGCGTACATGTGTCCCTGATTGACCCTGTGATAGGAGTTAGACTTTTACTTTCTTGCTGGTGACTATTTTAGAAGGTGGTGAGGTGCGTGACCCAGGGAAACGTGGAGGGGATATTGTATGTGGGTGGAGGGGGATATTGTATGTGGGTGGAGGGGGATATGGATGGAGCTACTTAGCCCTGTGTCTATGATATGCTAGACTGTGACATATGTGTGACTAACTTGCTATTGTACTACACAATACAGTTCTGTTTTGCACACTGTATTATGTGGTAAAATGGGCGCATTTACATCCGAGAGGGCGGTAATATTTTCATGTACAGTAGGGTGGGCCCCCCCAAGATCAATTCCCCTGTGGGCCCCAGACCCCCCAGTCCGACACTGCTTAAAAGGACCAGCTAACATCGTTTCAGTGATTGCTCCATTAACACAGGTGTGGGTGTTGATGAGGACAGGGCTGGAGATCAATCTGTCATGATTAAGTAAGAATCACACCACTGGACACTTTAAAAAGGAGGCTGGTGCTTGGCATCATTGTTTCTCTTCTGTTAACCATGGTTATCTCTAAAGAAACACATGCAGTCATCATTGCACTGCACAACACTGGCCTAACAGGGAAGAGTATCTCAGCTAGAAAGATTGCACCTCAATCAACAATCTATCGCATCATCAAGGAATTCAAGGAGAGAGGTTCCATTATTGCCAAAAAGGCTCCAGGACGCCCAAGAAAGACCAGCAAGCACCAGGACTGTCTCTTAAAAGTGTTTCAGCTTCGGAATCGGGCCACCAGCAGTGCAGAGCTTGCTCAGGAATGGCAGCAGGCAGGTGTGAGTGCATCTGCACGCACTGTGAGGCGGAGACTCATGGAGCAAGGCCTGGTGTCAAGGAAGGCAGCAAAGAAGCCACTTCTCTCCAGAAAAAAACATCAGGGACAGACTGATATTCTGCCAAAGGTACATGGAGTGGACTGCTGAGGACTGGGGTAAAGTCATTTTCTCTGATGAATTCCCTTTCCGAATGTTTGGAACATCTGGAAAACAGCTTGTTCGGATAAGAAAAGGTGAGCGATACCACCAGTTTTGTCTCATGCCAACTGTAAAGCATCCAGAAACCATTCATGTCTGGGGTTGCTTCTCAGCCAAGGGAATCGGCTCTCTAACAGTCTTGCCTCAAAACACATCCATGAATAAAGAATGGTACCAGAATGTCCTCCAAGAGCAACTTCTCCCAACCGTCCAAGAGCAGTTTGGTGATCAACAATGCCTTTTCCAGCATGATGGAGCACCTTGTCATAAAGCAAAGGTGATAAATAAATGGCTCAGTGAACAAAACAGAGATTTTGGGTCCATGGCCTGGAAACGCCCCAGATCTTAATCCCATTGAGAACTTGTGGTCAATCATCAAGAGACGGGTGGACAAACAAAAACCAACAACTTGTGACAAAATGCAAGCATTGATTGTGCAAGAATGGACTGCTATCAGTCAGGATTTGGTCCAGAAGTTGATTGAGAGCATGCCAGGGAGAATTGCAGAGGTCCTGAAGAAGAAGGGTCAACACTGCAAATATTGACTTGCTGCATTAAAGAGAAAGGGAACATCTCTCCTTATGGAGAGCACCAGTTAAGGTGTGTAGTGTTTTGATTGCCTTTTAGCCCACTACTAAGCATCTGCATATCACAAGGCATTATGGGAAAGGAGCTGGAAAGCTCACTGCGCCCTCTATAGGTTGTAACAAATCCTCAATTTACTTCACGCCTTAACTGGTGCTCTCCATAAGGAGAGATGTTCCCTTTCTCTCGGCCACTCATTGCCTCCCACCAGTCAAGCCAATATCGCTCTGCTCTTCACTGATGAGGGGCAAAACCCCGAAACGGCGTCTGTAGATGAGCAATATTGGCTTGACAATTATTCCTTTTTGCTTCTCAAAGATTCAGTGAATCAGAAGTAAATTGAGGATTTGTTACAACCTATAGAGGGCGCCGTGAGCTTTCCAGCTCCTTTCCCATAATGCCTTGCTGCATTAACTCATTCTAACTGTCAATAAAAGCTTTTGTTAATCATAATATGATTGCACTTGTATTTCTGTATGTGATAAAAACATCTGACAAACACACAAAAACCAGAGGGCAACAGATCATGTAAAATATAATATTTGTGTCATTCTCAAAATTTTTGGCCATGACAGTATAATGAAGACTCCACCACCACTGCCGCATTGAATATACGCTTCCTACCTGAGAGATTCAATTCCGATTTGCATATCAGAAACCAAAAATTGAGGCACTGATTGCATTCAAGTACCAAAAATTGGATACCATTATTTTACATGTAAAAATGTATTGTCAGCTGTGAACAAATACACACGAAACCACTGACACGTTTTGTTTTTAAATTGCAGTGAATGGAATTTTTGAGACGGTTCGGGTATATTCACACAGCGCATTTGTGGGGTGTATTTCAGCGCACAATTGCTCTGCAATACACCCCACAAATACGGAAATCATAGCTCTTATCGAGAGCTATGAACACTTGCCATTTTCCCTGGCGCACAATACGCTCCAAGAGAAAGAAGTGACATCTTAGGCTATGTTCACACGTGCAAGTGCAGGGCGTACAGTACGCCGCGCAATTACGCCGGGTGTTCGGGAGCTCGCACTGATCAGCGCGTACTCCCGCGATGCGGGGGGGGGGCCGGCAGCCTGCCAGCCCCATAGACTGTCATTCGCGGCGCATTAGCGCAGTGAATAAATGACATGTCAATTATCTGCCCGCGCCTACAATACGATATTGTATTGTATACGCGGGGAGAGGAGGCGTAATCCATAGTTCTCTATGAGAACTGTGGATTACCGTAATGATTGGGGCACATTTCGCTTGTATTAGAGCGCAGTACGCTCTCAATACGTGGCAAAATGCGTTCCAAAATAAGCCCTGTGAACATAGCCTTAGAGGGAGCTATTCAGAAGTACACACCGCTACACGCCCCAAAGACGCCGTGAGAACATACCCTTAATCACGCCAAGTATTACTTGAGGAATTATTATTTTGTTGTGACCTAAGAAATAACACCTTCATTACTAGCTACACAAACAAAATAAGAGCCAACTTTAAGGTAACTATTATAGAACACTACTACATGCTGAAAATTTGTGCAGTCTTGGAATTTTTGGTATTCTGCTTTAAATCTTATCAGTTGCCCCCCAAACACACAAAATACCTTTAATAAAACAAGTTAACACTGTATTCCATTTTACAATGATTACTTACCCCATAGTAAGAAACAAGCAGATAATATGCCTGAAATCCTTGGTCTCTGGAAACAGAAGTTAAGCTCAATCTGATTTATTAGAAACATTAAGCAAGACCTGCAAAATTACCTCATTGTCTTGTTTTTCATCCCCGGACATGTCATCATCAACATCACTGCCAGTGCCTTCAATAGCAAGAATTCCATTTCTGATTGCAGGTATCATATACAACTGCTGGATTACAGAATTCATATAACACGTAGCACCAGCATTTTTCAGCCCAACAAAGCCCTTAGGAGGTCGTGGTCCAACTGGGGGAAGATATTCCCACTCCGTAAGTGCTTCACAACCTACATGGAAGGAAGATAAAGGTAAAACCATGACTTCATATCATCCCTACCTGAAACAAGCTAACAGTTCTTACTAGCTTGCATTGCCCAAAAAAAGAGGGAAGGGAACCTTCATCCACCTACCAGTATTTTATCTAGGAGCCGAAATATCAGAATTTATAGATCACATTTCTTAAAGAGAACCTGTCACATAGTTTTTGACCCACAGGCTGAGAACAGAACAGGGTAGTGCCAGACATGCTGTTTCCAGCGCTGTGTCCCTTATTCTGTAAGATGCTGCGGTTTTCGTGTATTTAATGCTCAAATCTGCAGTTTTCAGCCAGAAGAGTCATTCGAAGTGTCAGTTTTTTTCAAACCCGGCCAATCGGAGGCTAGCCCCGCCCACCTCAACTGATAACCCTATTACTTGGAATAGGTAGAAACACGTGAATAACTGTCAGTGGGCGGAGCTAGCCTTTTGTGGGTGGAGCTAACACCTACTCATGAATAAAATTTGAGGGGTCAATAATAATAATAATAATAATAATAATAAATGCTCTAAAACTGCTGCATCTTACAGAATAAGGGACACAGCGCTGGAAACAGCAAGTCTGACACTTCCTTGTGCTGCCCTCAGCAACGGGGGCATAAACTGTGTGACAGGTTCTCTTTAAGATAGTATAGTATATATTCTAGTACAACCTGTGTTTAAAGGGACTCTAATCATCGATATGTATTTTTACCTAATTAAAATGAGATCCTGATACATAAATCTACAAATCAGAAAATTAAAACCGCTAAGGTGGTTAATTTTGTTATCTGCATAGGATTATGAAGGCGGCCATCTTGCCTGAGCTTCTTTTAACAAAAGAAGTTACTGCAGTCAGAGGGGTTTAGCTGCTTTCAGTGTAGTTAACAGCTCTGTTTCTATAGCAGTCTCTGAACGTCTGGGAGCCGAGGAAACTGCCGATCCTGGACGATTTTTAACCATTTGGTTACTCCAGTCCGTGACTGTGGCATAATCAAAGGTGATCTGTCTGCTCCATCAGAGTCCTGACGACCCAATGGAGCCTGGGGAAGGTCTGTATAGTCTGCCCTGGAAACAGAGTTTCCCCAGGGCAGTCTGTACACCAAGCCTGCAGTAAGGACACACTGTCATACTGACAGAAAAAGTAATGTATTAGCACACATGAATAGTCTAATACATTACTAAGTGTAAACATTTTTTAAAAAATTATCCCTTAATGGGATAAAAAAATAAACAGTGTAGAAAAAAACATAATAAAAAATTGTGCATACATTACACAAAACATCTACACATAATCGGTATCTGCATGACCGTCATAACATACAGAATTAAACAGGTTATTTAGTGTGAAATGTGAATGGTGAAAGAAAAAAAAATAAAACCACAGAATCAGTGCAAAAAAAAACACGCTTGAAATTTTTTTTTTTTTAATTCACGAATTATGCAGTAATTCGTGAACTTAAACTAACACCCCCAAAAACAAACTTCCCCTGCAAACAAAAAAAAAAAAAACCCTCATACAACTGAGTCACTAAAAATAAAAAAAAAAAGTTACAACTTGAAACACAGGGAGCCCAAGGTGCTCAAGGGGTTCACATAAAAATGAGTTAAATAATAGGTCATTTTCATGACATTTCCTTTAACTTTTTTGGCATTGGAAACAGTCAAGAGGCATTAAAGGGGTTTTGCCAAGAAGTGAGTTTCTTACCTCAATCTGCTCAGAAGAGAAAATAAACAAAGCATGCTGCATCACGGGATGAGAGAGGGGGTCTGAGAACACAGCCATGAGGCAGGGAGCGTGTACAATGTTTACTCAAATAATCACATTACAACTAGCAGATTCTCTATACAAAAGACAAGATCTTTGTCCACAGTCCCTTGCCAGCTCCTTCAAATTCCCTGTCATCAGATAAGAAGTGCAAACACTCAAGTGCAGCCAGTTCAGCTCCTGGTCATGTCTAATGCAAACTTTTAATTAACTAAGGGCATGTAAAGAAAGCTGTAACTCTCAGAGGCTTCACTTTTTGTAATCACATATATTTAGAAAAGTTATTAAATACCCATTTTGGAGGATCCTACATCAACATTACATCATGGCAAAACCCCTTTAATAACCTTTCTAAAGCACTGTCTGCTGAAACTATCCATTGAAAATTATTCCAGAGTGAATTTATAATTTAAAAAAAAAAAAAAAAAAAAAAAATACCCATCTACTTCTTCACTACTCACTTAAAATGTAGAACAACCCTTAGCCTTATGGAAAGCTTACTCATATACATTACATTAGATTAAAAGGGTTATCCAGTCTTATAAAGTTGACGGCTTATTCGGAGGACAATACCAACCCCAGAAATTAGCTGAAGAGGCACCAAATTAAATTGTCCCGTTTAAGTCTAGTATTAAAAAAATCCCCAAAAAACAACAAAACACCACACACCTTGAGCATTTAAGCATTTTTCCCCATAACAAAAAACAAAAAAAACACATCACCCAGAAACTCCATTCAGAAGGATGATGAAAATAACCAGAAAATGTTAAAATACATTACCTGTGTAATACATTTCATTTAATGTATCCACAATCTGTCTGAGATTACGAACACATCCCACAGCTAATGCAACCAACAATTCAAATCCTGCATTTATTGTAGCTGGTGAACTGCACACTGGAATAGCTTGCTCAGCCGGAAGCTCGCCAGTTTTCATATACTGCAAATAAACGTTGGATGCCGGGAATATGAAATCATCAATCAGCTCCTAAAACCAAAAAGAAAAAATGTAAACATAATATAAAAGAAAAAAAAAAACAATGGAACCTAAAATGATCATGTCCATTATCCCTCTTTAGAACAGTTCTTGGAGACTACCAGTAGAGCTCTGTTCAGAAGTTGCTTAGGTCATACATTTTGCTGAACTTTTAAATTTGCTCCAAATATACAAATGAAATGTTACAACCAGCAAGATTTATGGAATACTGAATTAGATCAAGGACTTTCGTTCAACTACTATTTATTTTCACAAGAAAGGTCTAAAAATGCAAAACAGCAGAGGGCTCCTAAAATGAAATAAGCTAGCTATTTTGCTAACTGCGCTGTAATAGCCATGTAAAGGCTGTAACCCAACAAGTTCAGTTGCTATTAAGGCCCGGTTCACACGGCTTCTTCCAGCCGTAATTGCGGGACGGATATCGCCCGCAATCACTGTTTGAATAAGGGGCGGGGGCGCTGCCCGCCGGCCCCATAGACTCATTATCCACGGCGCGTATCCCGCCAGGATAATGAACATGTCACTCTATGAGAACTGTGGATTACCGTAATGGCTGGGACGGATTCCAGCCGTATTGCAGCGTAGTACGGCGCGCAATATGGCTGGAATCCGTTCCCAAAATAAGCCGTGTGAACGGCCCCTAACAGTTTTAGTCAGATCATCTTTTACACAATGATTTACTAGTGGCTCAGTATTTAGCTAAAATTCTAGAACCTTACAATCACATGGCTAAATTCAAAGGGGTTGTCTAACAATAGACATTGAGGATATAGTAACAAGATATGTATTGTATCAAAACGGTTTTGGGGCTCATTCTTGAGATCCCTGAGGTGGAGACCGTCTCGCCAGACATTGATGGCTTATCGATATGCAATCAATGTCTGTAGTGAGACAACCCCTTTAAAGTCATATAAAAACAACCTTACATTTAAGTGCAGAATATGAATGTTCTTCCAAATTACAACTGTACATTCAGAGCATTTCATTAAAACTTAAAATAAAATCTCCTTAAGTTATGTTCACACAGTGTATTGCGGCACATACTGTACACTCTGCAATACACCGGATGTGTTAGGGTATGTTCACACGGCGTAATTGCAGAGGGTACAGTACGCGCCACAATACGCCGGGTGCTTTGGGAGTCGCACTGATCAGAGATTGGGCCGGGCGCCGGCCCCATTGACATGCGTTGACATGTCACTTATCTCCCTGCACGTACAATATGATCGTTCTCTATGAGAGCTATGGATTACCGTAATTACAGAGCGCATCTCGCCATGTATTAAAACACTTAGAGTATGCGTAATTGCGGCACGTACAGTACGCGGCGCAATACACCGGGTGATTTGGGAGCCGCACTGATCAGCGAGTAATGCCGAAGCATGGACGTCGGGGGGTTGGGCGGCGGCAACCCACCGGCCCCATTGACATGTATGACTCGCAGCGCGTAATCGACGCGAATAATTAACAGGTCACTTATCTCCTCGCGCATACAATACGATCGTAATCCATAGTTCTCTATGAGAGCTATAGATGACCGTAATTGCGGTGCACATCTCGCCGTGAATTAAGCGCAAATATGCGGGCCGAAATTACGCTGTGTGAACATGTCTTTAGAAGTCCACATGTGATAAATAATTCAAGCACTGTTCGAGTTTTAAAAAAAAAAATAAAAAAATTAAAAAAACAGACCACTACCACTTCCAGTGCAGGTTGTGGACAGGTCTATGGCAATTACTGACATTTCAGCTCTGCTGGCTCCATTTCCATGCTGTGCCCATAAGAATGAGATTATGGTTGAAGGGACACCAAATGTGAGCCAGCAGAGGTGTATTTGTTATGAGAGAAACCTTCTAGTGGCAGAAAGACAGCGTTTTGTCAGAAAGTGAGCTACTTTCTTTGATTTAAGATCACACTTATGCGTGATCCGCAGACCAGTCAACATGGCACAAGGCTTCTTTCTGTTCTAAAGGGTTAATGCTTTTCCTCAGTAAAGAGAAGATTCAGAGACTGAGAAGCCAGCTCCATGCTGCTGATGACACAGTAGGGAGTAATGTCGCCAGCCCAGTCACTGCTAGAGCAGAGCGAGGTGGTTGATAACCTAGGGAAGCTTGTGTAATCATCCAGATCATAACAACGGCTCCAATTGAAACAAATTGGAACAGCAATGTATTTGGTAACCATTTTTAAAGTACCTTTGCCTACCAGCTTAAAGCTAGTTAGCAGATGGGAAAACCCCTTTCCCAGCAAAGATCTTTATCTATCCACAGTAAAGGAGATAAAATGTCTGATCGCTGGAGGTTCCACCACTAGGAAACCCACCAATCAGTAAACTGGTGGCCTCCCCAATTCCCTGTTCTCACTGCTCTTGCATAAAGTCTTTGAACAGTGCAGTGGCTGAACGTGCGCACTGCTGATTCATTCAAAGTCTTTGGGACAAAGTAAGATAACCGAGCGCCAGACTATCGTTGTTGGTGCTATAGTCTGAAATGAGCAGCAGTATGCATCTTCAGCTATTGAGAGCGGAGTGAGGAAGAACAAGGACTTGGGACACCCATTTTAGTGATCGGTGGGGATGCCAGTGGTGGGACTCCTAGTTATCAGACATTTATCACCTGTGGTTAAGGTGATAAATACCGGAGGTGAGAAAACTCCTTTAAGGCTAAAGCTATGATTCAAAAACAAGTTTTTAGTGCCCCCCAAAATTTGTATTCGACTTTAATACTACAACACTGAAAAGCAAGTGTACAGAAGACAGGACTGCAGTTTAAGGAAGACATATAATACCTTAATGAGATTAGCACCCCCTTTTTCACAGCCAATGTGATATTTCTTTTCTGGTGTTTGGAACGCTAGTAATTCTTTAGTTACTCCCAGATGACCTTCAAGAATGGTTTCCTCAATACCGGTCTCCCCTGTTCTTTTCACATCATCCTTTTAAAAAACAAAAAACACACCAGTCAGATATTTGTCCAACAACAAAACCTGAATATAGCCCCCAGAATTATGTCAGTGGCTTGTTTCTATGTTAAAAAGGTAGAGACTCCAAAAAAAACCTCAACTACAGAGATTACTTTCTATCCAAAGTCACACACTGAAGGTGCATAAAGACTATAAAACTTACCCGTATCCTTTTAAGCCAATCAATTTCATTGTTCAGGAGAACTTCTGCATTAGGGATGTTAATGTTGCTGTTATAAGCATAATTCAGAAGATGCCTCAGTAGGGTGAAATAGTCCCCAGAGTGTTTCGCTCGTTCTCTTGCGGTACTCTGTAAATTAAAAATAACAGAATGATTTAATCTTTTATGGATTTTCCAATTTTTTTCTAATGTAAATTAAATTAGAGAAAGTGTTTTTTTAAATTTCATACCTTACAAGAATGTTGCTTTAATAAACTGCTATATACACTATATATATTACTGATAAATGCAAAGAATGAACCTATGTATTTATATGTAGTAGAAAAGAATATTAAAACAGTCCCGACCACTAGCCCTTCTATGTTCTACAACAATGTTTTTGAATCAAGATTTGATCCATCTAACGTTTTAATATATTGACCGGAAGGACGACAGAGAAAAGGCTGAAGGACAAACGCTACATCTGCAAAGATGAAAAATTATGCCTCTACTATACCTTAACGATGTGCACAAAATACAAGCATCAGATAATACGGTAATTACAAAGCATAAACAGGTTCTGCATTAAAGACTAAATAGAATGTTTACTTTGTGTGTACATTGATCTATATATTTTTTTCTTTTTATAGTGTTCATGTGCTACACTTATGTTTGGTTGGATAGCCTGTATTTCTGTGAAAAGCTGCAATAAAATTCTGCTGGATGCCATTATGAAACACTTGACTTACCTAAACTAATATGGTCTAAATCTTCTTGAGATATAAGCTAAAAATCTAAATGCACAAGACAGATACAACTTGAAACTTATACAAAATAGCTTACCCCTAGTACTGTAAAGAGTAGCGTGATGAAGAAAATGAGAGGCCTGTGCCCCATGCAGCACCTAGTAGCCATCAGAAAGAACTGCTCCTGTGCCATTTGTCTCACGAGCCTGCAAAACATGAATAAAAGACTATTAGGTTGTTGGAATAAACAGACACAGAATATAGGTCGTTTTATCCAGTAAGTATGGATAAAGATGTATTTAAGCATCTCCCCTAAGGAAGTTTTACGGTGATTGCCCAACTACCACCTGTAAGTCAGCAACATCATCCTTCATGCTGTAAACACATATGACATTTGATGAAACAAATACACCTGTTCTAACTGGTTAACATGCTTCACTTTTATGGAAATAAAACTCATAAAATTTGCCAGAAAGGCCAGGATTTATTACCGTAGCCCGAGATGGTGGATTTTGGTTTACAGCAGTGACCAGGCCTCGTCACTTGGAGAGGATGTAGTGACACCCTTATGTGGGTCTAAGCAGCAGTCTTCAAAGGATTGTTGGATGAACGGGAGTAAGTTCACAAGATCAACTTTCCAAAAACTCTTGCGACAGCCAAGAGTAAAGAGCAGCACTTCAGACAGATGACCGGCTTGCAAATAATAATTGACACTGAAGAACTAAAAACTGCCGATAGTCCCAAAATTTTCATAAAAGGGAATGTTTCAGACAGACCCTGTGGCTCCAAAGTAACAGCTGACTTTGCTATACGGCAAATGTCTTCCTGGCAGCCATTTACATGACGACCTTTCAGGTGAATCGCTAACATGAAATACATTAGTGTGGGGAGTCCAAAGGATTCATCCGCTTAAAGAGGGGTTTTCCAAGCAGCAGCCAGCACTACAACGCATGCATTTAATTAAGTTGAGCCCATTTAGCCCACCCCCAATAAGCAAGTGAAATACTTAAAAACCTCCCTACAATCTCCCACTGTATTTAAAGAGAAAATGATCCCTGGTCCCTCACGGATCACATGATGCTACAGCCAATCACTAACTTCTGTACATGCACACGTGACTGCTGAGATTGGTTTCAGCAATATGCGATTCATGAATGTAAAAAAAAATCAGTAAGGGACTAATGAGGAGAGGGTGGTGAACAGTGGAGCTCTGGCAGTGCTCGAAGAGGTATATGTGGGTTAATTTTCTATTTTAGCTCAGTGGGAGGCGGTAGGGAGGTTTTTAAAGTCTTGGTAACCCCCTCTAAGTATTTCCCTTGCTTATTAGGTTTGGGCTAAATGGGCACAACTTTATTAAATGCTTGTGTTTGGAAGTGGCTGCTGCTTGGAAAAGTGGATGGAAAAAAAAACCTTCGTGGTCTATATGCTAAAATTAAGTGAATGGAAACCGCAACACTTTACAGAAACACTCAAATTACAAAACAGTTACAAGGGGTGTATGTGCCATGGTGTATGCACAAAGGAGGTTTGGTACAGGTAGAAAGCAGTATAGAAGGCACCACTGCAGTAAAGTCAGTTTATGCACCTTAGGAAGAGAGTGTCTGTTATTTGGTACTGTAATGTTAAAATGCACAACGATTGGTGGGATCTGTCAATCACACAAACAGATAAAAGCTTTGTGGTATTGTAAGTTTCAAGTTACGAGGACTTTTGTTGGCTGCTTCTATCACACTATTGGCCTTCACTTAAAGTATTTGCTAGAAAAACTGCCAATACAAAAACTCCAATGGAGCTCTGTGACATACAGCATTAATCACTCACAAGCTCATATACATAATATTATACAATATATCACACACACACACAAAAATGTGAGAATTTAAGCCATTTTTATTACTTTCTGCAAAGTCAAAAGCTAAGATATATTTAAATAGTATTTGGTAGCATTGCCCTTAAACACTGGTAATGAACTTTTTTTGACCCAGTTCCTCCTGACAGAACTGGTGTAACTGAGCCATGTTGCTAGGTCACTTTGCTCGCACCTTCCTTTTCAGCTTTGCCCATACATTTTCAAGGATTGAGATCAGGGCTTTTGACGGCCACTCCAAAATATAGACTTGGTTATCCTTAAGCCACTATGTCACCAGTTTGGCAGTATGCTTCGGGTCATTAGTCCATTTGGAAGACCCATGTCTGTCCAACTTTAAACTTCCTGGCTGATGTCTTGAGATGTTGCTTCAGTATTGCACATAATCTTCTTTCCTCATGATGCCATCTATTTTGTCAAGTGCACCAGTCCCTCCTGCAGAAAAACAACCCCACAACATGATGCTGTTATCCCCATGTTCCACAGTTGGGATGGTGTGCTTAGGTTTTCAAGCTTCTTTTTTTGTCTTCCAAACTTAACGATGGCCATTTTTGCAAAACAGTTCAATTCTAGTTTCGTCAGACCACAGGACATGTCTCCAGAAATGTAGACATTTGTTCCTGTGTGCATTTGCAAACATTAATCTGGCTTTTATAGGTTTCTTTTGGAATAATGGCTTCTTCCTGGCAGAGTGGCCTTTCAACCCATGCCAACACAGTATTCATTTCACTGTGGATAATGAGAATCTTACCCGCTTCCGCCAGCATTTTCACAAGGTCTTTTATTTTTGTTCTTGGGTTGATATGAACATGTGGGACCAAAGCACGTTCTGAGACACAGAACCAGTCTCCTTATTGAACTGAATGATGGTTGGAAATTCATCTTGTTTGTACTTGCGTATAATTGTTTGTACAGATGAATGAGGCACCTTCAGATACCTGGAAATTGCAATATCTTGGCTGATTTTTTTAGACTTTCCCATGATTTTACACACAGAAGTAGTGTGTTTCTAGTGTGATTTAAAATACATCCACAGGTGTCTCTAACTCAGATGTTGCCAATAAACCAGAAGCTTCCAAAGACATGACATCATCATATGGGCTGTTCGGAATTGTATAAAGGCATAGTCAACTTTTGACTTTGCAGAAATTAATAAAAAAAGCCATAAAAAATCCCCTCTTTCATTCTGACATTTGGCAAGTATAAATAATTGACATAAAACGGATAAGGATTATCCTGATTTCATGTCGCGTAGTGAGTAAAACATGCATATGTCTTTTTATATAGTGTATGTAAACTCCTGGTTTCAACTGTATATGATTGTATAATTAATATATATATATATATATATATATATATATATATATATATATAACACATACTATAATAAATAACATATAACTACACACACACACCACAAAAAATGTATACTGTGCAGATTTTTTCTTCTTCTATACAACTATGAAATAGTATGGTCTGCTATGCTATTCCATCCCTTATTAATAGAAATATTCAGATACACCGACCTATGATGACCAAACAAGGGATAGGATGAAGAATTTGGGCTGTTCTTGGCTAATGGAGCTCATAAAGGATAATGTATGTTCCCTCAGTGACAGGTACCATATAGGTGTGTGGAGACTAAGGCTATGTCCACACTGCACAGGAAAACGATCGTATCTCCGGCACTATTCGTTTTTTAAAAGCGCCGCAGATACGATCATTAGTGCGGCCCCATAGACGGCAGAGAAAAGACGAGCTGTGTAGACAGCAGCTCGTCTTTTCTCTGCCTGTCTTGTTGTATAATAACGCCGGCGCTTCTCGTCTTCTTGCCGTCTTCCCATTCAATACAATTGTATGGGAGATGTCAGGAAAACGAGAAGCGACCTCGGCTTTTGTCACAAAGCGTGACAAGAGCCGCGGTCCTGCATCAAAGAAAAAATGGCCACTTTTGGGCCGGTTTTTGTCTGATGCAGTGTAGACATAGCCTTATATACCATGGTTGTTTACCCATTCTGAGCTACACCTAGACCCTCTCACCCAGCACTCTACTCTGCACTGCTGAGGGGTCAATAACCCAAAACAAAAAAATGGTTTGGCTTTACTCCCAGTCATACTGCTAAGCTCAATGAGTCGGAGTCAAATTTGTGGCACAGGGTCCTAGCTCTTTCGCTAAAATTTATTTAAATATGCTGGGCTGATAGAGTCATAGAAATATGTGCATATAGCCTAACATCCCAATGTCGACACTAAGCATATCACATACATGAGCAAAACTTGAAAAAATTGTAACCTGATGCCATTAATTTAAGGACTCGCTATACTTTAATCATAAAAATGTAGCATAGTTGACCAAAGAAGAATTTCTAATTATAAGTGATAGACAATCACCATTTTAATGTACTTCTACAGTACTTGAACCTACTTAAAAGGGGTTTTCTGGGATTTTAGAGAGAATTTCTTGGAGAGCAAGAAAAAAAAAAAAAAAAAAGAAAAAATGAAATTTCCCACCGCTCCAGTATCACCATCACCACCAGTCTCTGGTCTCAGTGGTGACACTTGAACATATGACAAGACTGCAAGGCCTGTGATTGGATACAGAGTCATTTCAATGTAAGCGAGTTTATCGCTGTATGCCTGGCAGGGAATACCGGAAGGGCAGTGCTGGAGTTTCAGGAATTCAACAAGTGAGTATTGGTTATTTCTTCAGGTTATGAGTAAGCACCGTATACACTTCAATTAGTGTCTGGATAAAACTGGTAAACATCTAACGTACGGTAGCAGTAAAGTAGAAAACAAATCAGTTGTAAAATAGTCTTGCGTAACATTTGTTAAATACTCCTACATTACTTATCTGTAATGGATTGGGCCTGCTCAGATCCTTTTGCAACACAATTAGAAACAAGTTAAAGAACTCACTTGCTTTGACAGTGTAGCAGCAAGTCAATAATAAAGGTCTGCCATGCTTTCTCTTTGCTGAGGGTTTCCAGTGCGGTTGGTATCAAAGCAAAACATAAGGTCATCGCTTCAAGAGCCTCACAGCAAACTTGCTCATCTTCTGGGTCGGGTTCATTACCGGCATTGGTCTGTTGGAGAAGGACATTGTAATTTAAATATACAATGCTAAATTAATATACACACATCTAATGTAATACAGGCAGTCCCCAGGCTTCAAACGCGATAGGGACGGTAAGTTTGTTCTTAAGTTGAAATTGTATGCAAGTCATAACAGGTAACTTTATTAAAGGGGATTTGCCAAGAGACTATTTAGGTAGGTCTCTCCTTAGTACAGGCAGAATGTCAACAAATCATGCTGAGTCATGAAGCTGCAGGGGAGAGGGGGAGGGGATAAGTGAGGAATCCAAGGGAGCGTCTCAAAACTTAAGTGAAATAATAAACGATACAAGAGTGGATTGTCAATACAGCAAGACACAGCCTGATAGACTGCACTGTCAGGAGCCTTATCTGCTAAGATGCTAATTAATGTAAACAAATCATGGAGCTGAAAGAGAGAGAGAGAAGCACACAGCCAGAGCACAGAGCTGCATAAGCTGCTGCTCCTGTGACATGTTCATTGAAATAAGCAAACTATAACTTGTGGATTCTATATACAAAAGAGAACACCTATTCTACACAGCAGCTTGAAAGCTTCTTCATGTTGTCTGTCATCAGATAAAGCAGGTATTTAATAACACTACAACTAGTTTATTCTGTATACAAAAGAAAACATATTGCTACCCGGTGCCTTAAAAACTTCTGCAGCTCAGTCTCATCAGATAAGAAGCTCTCTCTGAGCAAGCCCATCCAGCTCTTGTCAGGCCATATCTAATAGACTCTTTGAAGTAACCAAGGGCATGTAAGGAAGGCTGTAGCTCTCTCAGACTGCAATTTTTGTAATCACATATATTTAGAAAAGTGATTAAAAACCCATTTTGGAGGATCCCACGTCAACATTACATCGTGGCAAAACCCTTTAAGTGCAACTTTTTTATAGTTTTGGATGGTACAGGGGGCAGCTTTTACATGTGTTTTACTGTCTGTGCCCTTGTTTAGAAGATTTCACCTCACTTTCTGTATAATGTGCGGTAGTGGCATGCTGGCAATTGGTTATTATGGGGCGTGACTATGTGGTGTCAGTATGGTGAGCCACGCCCCATATGCCTCCATTTGTAACTAGGGGACCGATTTATGTCGGGGACTGCCTGTATAATAAAATTACTTCTATCCAGCACACCACAATGCAGAAATTCTAATAGTAGATAACCAATTATAAAACAAAAAGCAAGGCGAGTGCCATAACAAAACGTAATTTGCAGTTGCAAACATTCTGCAGCAATCTACATAAACGGTCATCATTGACATCAGTGCCCGTCATGTCCTTATACCAGAAGGCACACAAGCCAACTTTACAGGAAACCACAAAAGCGATCAGAATATTTTTAGAGTGCAGAAGAAAACCAAAATTAAACCCATGCAAACACATGAAGGACAAAGAGGCACCACACAGAGGTCAACTTTGGTTTGATTTGAAACCCTAAGGGCGCATGGCATAGGACAAATACCGTCCGGTTTGCCAGCCGGTATTTGTCCTGTTTTGCGGCCGTCCCCACGGCCACGGGGGGGACTTGGGGGGGGGGGTGGGACGGCTTTTCCCCGCGATAAGCGGAGAAAAGCCCTCCCCCTTCACATTCAGAAGCACAGATTTCGTCCGAAAACCGGACGGAAGATTGTGCTTCTATGTTTTGCTGCCGGCAGCAAAACCGCCCGATGGAAAACCCGTGCAGTGTGCTCATTTTTGGACGGTTTTTCAGGCGGTCTGAAAAACCGCAAACCGGCTGAAAAACCAGCCGAAAACCCGTGTAGTGTGGACATGCCCTAAGGGTTTGTCCCCACGGCCCAGGTTTTCAGCCGGATTTATAGTTTTCGGATTTGAACGCCGTCTGTAAACCGACTGTCAACTTACATGGACTTTAATGGAAAATCCGTTAAGCAGTCCACATTGCACGGATTTTGCACCGGGCGGTTTTTCAGACCGCCGGCCGGCCAAAAAAGTCAGAACATTTTCATTCTTCCGCCCGGTTTTCGTGCGGAACATGAACATGTCGGTGCGAAGGAGGGCAGGCTTGAATCCGCAAACCGCAGAGAAAAGCCACCCCCCCTGCGTGCCAAAAACAGACCAAATATTATAAGTAATAAGCATTTGGTCTGTGCCGTGTAAACGCGGCCTAATACGGCAAGCTGAAAGTCTTTACCAAGAAGCTACCTATGTGGTCTACAAATGTTTGTAGTTTGATCCTTAACTCGTGTTTACATGTTTCTGTTAAATTTGGCACATTAACATGCAAGCAAGATGTAGAGGACACCGCACCAAATAGGACGGTTGTCAGATGACACACCATTTGTTCGTAGTTCCACAATTGACACACATAGGTCTGCACAAAGGCTTTTAGAACATTTTTAAGCAAGACCATTTGCAAAGCTGCTTCATTTTTTTAATTTTACATGCACTAAGCCAAAGCAAAAAGGCTGCCAAAATTCCAGCATAAATGCCTACCATACAACTCTTACCTTCTCATAAATTTTGCTGATTTCCTCGTTAGCAGAAAACACCAACTGCACAGATCCACAACCAGATGCCCAGATTACTTTCTGTATTGCTCGAATTACACAAATATCAGGGATGTACTTAGAAGCCTAAAATAAAAATGAAATTCATACAGTTTATAACAGGTGGTGAATGACGCCCCCCCAAAACAAAAGAGGATGAGCGCTTACTTCATCAGATATTTGTTGTGCCAGGCGTATTGCTACGTTTCTCAGCATACATTCTGAAGTTGGATTAGGAATGTTCTGAAGGGCATTTTGTAGCACCACTGCTTGATCATGGGTTACCTAAAGTAAAATGATGGATCAATTAACTAATGTGGCATCACTTTAAATATATATTAAGAAAAAAAAAAGAAAACATTTTACCACTATTAAGGTCACATTTCTATGACACTGAAATGTGCAACTTAAAAGAGGTTTTGCCATTACAAACACTGATAACATTATATTCCATCAATGTCACATAGGTGCAGGTCCCACCTCTGGCACTCACACCTATCTCCAGAATTGGCCACCAAAAGTCGCTGTTCTAAATGAAACAGTGGCCACATTTGCACAGTGACTCTACATTCATTTCAATGGGAGTTCCAAATACAGCTGAGTGGTTCTATTTGGTAGTACTTAGAATTCCTATTAAAATGAATAGAGTGAGGTGGGACCTGTAATATGTATTGTTCAATATTAAACAAACTGAAAGGCTTTGGACACCTGTGACATAAAAAAAAAAAAAAAAAAAAAAAGATTTGTGTATACATTTTAGGCTACAATCTCCATACTTCTACCCGCCTTATAGGCAGTTTGCAACCTGCTCCTAGTTCTAGACTTCTCTCGTGTTGGCTCATCCCTTACAGAAATACATACCGAGTGTGAATTCTGTACATCTACACAGCTACTGCCTTCACTAGCTGTGATGCACCATCGTGTCTGCTACATTTCCTATCGTCACAGGCTGTACTGCAGTCCTGATCATTTATATTTTCCTCCCTTACACACACTTATGCCATTTGCGGCTGCATTATGTGGCCTCATCCTAACACTGTAGAAAGGGAGAGCAGGATGCCAACACAGTCTACAGCAGTATGCTATTGAATCTGCCAGATGCAGCCCCACCACAAACTGGGTGAAGGGGTTTTATAGACTTTACAGCAGCAAAATGGAAACATTTTTAGTAAGGACCAAAACTGCTTCCTGAATGCATAGTTAAGGAACTTTCTTAATACCACCAAAAAATAATCAGTGTGATGTGTTCAAAGACTTTAGTCCTTTTGCACTCCGCACTATTAAAGGGGTTTAACCATGTATACATTTCATGGCTGGTTTGTCCTGCTTCAGCTTTCAGTGTGTTCAAAAGGGGCATGTATGATTTGGTTAAACTGCGTATCATATGACCTAGCAGGCCAACATCACTGTGCCTTCCTCCACAGTGTGCTCACTTTAGTCAAACAAAGGTCTGTTTATGTAAGGGGCTGTGAGTAGATACAATGTAGTTGAGTGGTTAGCAATTCTGCCTTTTAGCATAAGGGTCCTAGGTTCAAATCCCTGCTGGAACCAAATATGGATTTTATTTGGTCACCATGCACATACCCGATTGAGGTTTCTTATTTGTTTTTAAACATTTGCAGTCTGACTGATTACTAAGGAGTACAGCAGTGAGTGTGTGTGATTACTAGGCAGCAAAGAGACTGACAACAGCAGCCTGAGAAGAGAGTACGTGCGGCCAGGACTAAGGAGTTCTGGTCACTGGTTGTACACTGAGCTATATATCATGGATCACTAAGGTAGCGGCTCAAACAAAATGATAAAAATGTTTATTATTTAATTTGCAAACATCCCATATCAATTTCAATTCATGGTAAAAACCCTTTAACTCACAGAAACTACATCTTGCCTTAAAGGAGTACTCCCCATCTCGGTTTTCCACTGGTTGGTACGGGTCTATGACAGTCACAGAAAACAGTTTTTCAAATCAGAAACCTTTATTCCAAATACAATGAAGCCCCCCGATATGTTTTGTGTGGTCTTATAGTTTATTATTTAATATCGGACCCTAGAAAAATCCCTTTATCATAGAGAAGATGTGTCAACGTTCTATGATATGTGACAGAACATGCAATCTAAAAACAAACGGGGGAGGGAGAGTACAAGGAAGACGTTCAAAATATCAACGTACCGGTGACACAGTATTTGATCCGTCAACAGGCTGGCAAGCTTCAGCAACAGCCCGGACATGGCCATAACCAATTGCAGTAAGCAATAATTTGGCTACTTTCAGCGCATTAAGATACGCACTCCTCCTGGTTTCCATGTCAGCATTTGGCAGAAAATTATTCCGGGTAAGCATGCTCAAAACTAGAGGCAAACCCCCGCTTTTCAGGAAGTTGTACTGAAAGTCACTTGCATCTTCTCCCAAAGGTGCATTGGCAGGCATCAACAAGGCATAAACAACCTAGGAATCAGAAACATACAGCTACATGGTTAATTTGTAACTTCATAAATCTATTGTCATGGGTTAAAGGCACGGTTTTATGGGGTTGTCTGGATCCTTCATGAATCAAATTGCTGCTATAATAAAAAGAAAAACAATACTTACCACACCACTCACCACTGTTCCAATGATACGCTGGCAGTGGTCTTCCGCATTCCTGTTTGCCTCTTTTTGTTAACTTAAAGAGGTGAGCCCACCACAGATTTAATTTCGAAAGCATAATCACTGGGATAGGTCTTCAAAGTCCAGAGATGGGACCCACACTGATCTCGGGAACAGGCCCCCAGAAGTGTCAGCTCAGAATGGATAACTGGTCACACTCTCGATTCGATTCCATGGGACTGATGTGTTCAGCAGTACTTGGAACTCGCATACAACAGAATGGAGAGTTGTGCACAAGTGTAACCAGTTCTCCATTCTCAGCCAACACTTCTAGGGGCCTTTACAAAACATTCCAGCACCTAACTTTGAAGTCCTATCCTATCGATGTGCCGCTAAAGCCTATGGTGGGAACACGTCTTTAATAGTGCTGCAGCATTCATTTGCCATTGCCTGCCATTACAATTCAGAAATGAAAGAGAAATTGTCACATAGGTTATGCCCCCCTTACTGAGCACAAGCTAGTGACAGACCTGCTGTTTCCCGCGCTGTGTTCCTTATTCTGTAAGATGCTGTAGTTTGAGTATTTAGTGCTCAAATCTGCAGGTTTCAGCCAGAAAAGAGCCAGTCAGTTTTTTTTCATTCCCCGCCCACCTGAGGCTAGCCACGCCCACCTGGCAGTTATTCTCATGTTTCTACCTATTCAAAGTAATAGGTTTATCAGTTGAGGTGGGTGGGGCTAGCCTCAGGTGGGCGGAGCTAACACCTGCTCAAGAATAAGATTTGAGGGGTAAATGCTTTAAAACTCCAACATCTTACATAATAAAGGGAAACAGCAGGTCTGACACTACCTTGTGCTGCCCTCAGCAAGGGGGGCATAACCTATGTGACAGGTTCCCTTTACCATCTCCAAGTGGCTGCAATAGTCACTTGCCATTGCCTGACATTACCAAACAGTGGAGACTACTGGCAGAATAGTGATGAGTGGCAAGGTAAGTAGATTGGTTTCCGATTTTATTACAGCATCTGTAAAATGACATCTTTAAAAAGGAGAAAAACACACCATAAGGGTTTGTTCACATGGTTTTCACTCCATGTTACAAGCGCTTTTTAAATCCATCTCGGGGACCAACAGGACGGACCCAGGGACGGATCTAAACAATTAGCAGTAAGATTATCACTGCCGCCAACGAGGAACACGCAGCGGCATTCACATGAGAGATCGCCGCTGTGTGTTTCCATAGCGCAGCGGCGATCTCTCATGTGAACGCCGCTGCGTCTTCCTCATAGCCCGCAATGATAATCTCACTGCTAATTGTTTAGATCAATCTCTGGTCCGTCCTGTCAGTCCCCGAGACGGCTCTAAAAAGCGCTTGTAACACGGAGTGAAAAACGCCATGTGAACAAGCCCTAACAAGCACCTCAATAAACAAAACTAAAATTACAGTTACAAACCTCTGTCAGATATAGAACTTGTGAGGCTGAAGGACCAAAGAAAAGTGAGTCAAGAGATGGACTAAGGCTGCTTTCTCCAAGTTTGGCATGGTCTAAACAAATAGCTCTGAGTTTCTCCACTATAGTATTGTCTGAAATAAAATAAAATACAAGGTTTTACACGAAAACTATGGCAGATCTAAAATTCACATCATGTAAAGACAGCTATCATAAAAATAACTATAGGTATAGCACTGGTATTGGAACTAAGCATTAGAAGCTGTAACACAAAACATTGATATTATATTAACATCCTACAGAAACATTGTCACTAAAGATAACCTTCTGTATTTTATGTCTAGACCTCTGCTGACTGCAATTACAGATACAGCACTGCATTGCAGTACCTGATGTGGATTACAGCAAAATAGGGAGTCAGCGGGCAGTACACTGCAAAATAGTAGTAACCCCCATTCAGTACAGTTCTACAAAAAAGCACATTTGTCTATATTCTAGCATCTGGCTTGCACAAGGAACATCCCAGTATAAAGAGCAAAATGACTTTAAAACAAAGATACAGTGTAAAAAAATCTGGAGAAGATAAACTTTATTTTAGAAGTGCATTTCTGACAGATAAGTGACAGATAAGATGCTGTATCTGTATTTACCTGGTGGCATAAGTTTCATCAGTACACGTGCACCATCACGTAGAGGTGGCATGTTTAGGCTGCTGCCTAAATCTGCGACTTGCCAGAGAAAAGAGATATATTGGTGGTGTAGTGACATGATCTAGATCCAGAAAAAGTCAGAATAGAGAGACTATTACACATAGGCAGTGATTAAAGACTTTCAAATTGTATCTATGCATGAATTTTTTACATAAAAGAAAGTAGAGATGGCAAACACTGCAACAATGAATGTTCCCACATCAAACCGAAAGATAACACCTATGTAACATTCACTATTGATAAATGTAACTGTGCCTTGTATAGTGCCAAATAAATGAGTGCAGTAGCTAAAAACAGCTTGTGATAATAGACATTTTCCATTAGGCTTTGTTCACATCAACCCTTCCTCCCGAATTTGGTATAATAATTGTATTTGGCAAGAAGAACACTGTAGCTTGCAGCAGGATTCTTGTCAACAAAAACACCATAATACTGATGCACCAAATTACAAGTCATGGGGATCCATTAGGATTAACTTGGACCCGTTAAACCTATCTGTCATATTAGTCGTGACTTCATTTAAGAGTAGTAGCTATGAAGACAGTGTGAACAGAGCGTTAGGAGTTAAAAATACAAGTACTGAGTAAATGTACAAACCACTCCAGGCAGGCAGCTTTCAACTTCTGGGTTTGGGCCATCACTGTAGTGGTTTCCATGATTGCCGGGAGACCCAGTTGAGGAGTCTGAAGAACTATCAGGACTCGAAGGCATATTTGAACTTATCTGCGTCAGCTTGGCAGTAATCAGCTGTAACACACAATACATATTGTTTATAACCAGAGCAAAAATATTATGTACAGTACATAAGCAATCTACATATGCCCAAATATCAACTTTGTTTGTCAATGCAGCTGTAAGAAATAGGAGAGAAAGCCATCTGTAGACTAATACAGCTACCTGAAATTGAAGGAAAACTGCTCCTTCCTCAGAAAGGTCAAGTGAGATGCACAAAAAGCCTTATCTGTGTGTAAAGTGCGACTATATTGCTTTATGTAGGCAAAAGTGCAATAGAACCGTCAATGCTAACCATGACCCAGCATACCCAGTCAAGCCTAAAGGGTAGAAGGGCAGGAGTAGTCAGCCTGCTGTGTGTGGGCCAGTGGCTAGCAATAAAACGGAAATACTTTAAAATTTTTCTTTGTAAACAAGGACAGTCACGTTTAGGGGCCGTTCACACTGCGTTTTTTAATCCGATTTTGGATCCGAAAGTCACAAAAAAAACCGCAGCATCAATCGGATCCTAAACAGATCCAACACGTAGCTGCATGTTTGGATGCAGCAGGATCGCACCCTATGGTCCTGCTGCGTGTTTCGGCCCAAGAATTGACATGTCAATTCTTGGGATGGATCTAAAAGACGCAGTAAGACACTCGTGTGAATGCCGATGCCTGCTTCAATTAAAAGCAATGTAAAATCACATTAACGGTGAGCCTTTGTTATATTACCTTTTTTGGTATATATTGTAAAATCACATTGCTCATTATTAGATACGTGTTTGGGTCCGTTTGGGGTCCGACAGACAGATATAAACACGTATCTAAAAACGTATGTTCACACGGACTCAACACACCATGTGAACATGCCCTTCATCCTATAAAAAAACAAGTTTTAAACTGCCCCCATATTTGACTGAATCAATTAGGAGTGGTGAAATTTATATGTAACGACTCTGTATATCACTGATTTATTTAAAGGGAATCTGTCGCATGCTTTCTAATCGTTTGGTGACGTTACAGAGCAGGAACAGTTGAACAAACTAATCATTCTACTGGACCTCTCCCAGCAAAAGTTGTAATTTGTTTAAATTCCTGCACATTCTGGGTTAAGGAGTCCAGTGGGCAGTCTGATAAGTAATATCCAGCCATCTTTGACAGATGTTTCTGTATGCACATTCATACAATCACCAAAAACTCCACATACTAAACTCAACCCAAAATAAGCAGAGATTGAAATGAACATAAAAGTTCTACCGAACCTTCCACCTACAAAACTATATATTAAATGTGCTCAGCTCTTCCACAGATCATTAACACATGCCACTAACAGATAGCAAGTTCAATGTGACAGGTCCCCTTTACCCAATGCTCGTTTTGTTATGTATGGATTAGCTTCATTGTCAGATTGACCTTATTTTTTACCCTAAAACATGTTCTAGGAACTGCAATTAGCCATGTACAATCCCTATGGTCCTGAAATATGCTTATAATAACAACATTTTATATACAGTTTTTGCTAATACAGCTTAAAATTTTTAACGTGAATATATCTATGCAAGTGATGCTTGGATAACTTAATTTTACTTACAGTTTTATCTTTCAAGTTCAACTGGCCAATTAACTTTCTATCTTCTGAAGGATCTACTAGTTCACCACCAATGAAGAGTTCAACTTTTGTATGTGCACTGTTGGCTTTGATACGATTAAGTATACAACGGCGAACAGAACCTATGGTGTCATTTGTGTGAGACCAAATATCTAAATCCTCCACCTGACGGCCCTGATTTGGAAATCGCACAACCAAGGTTATGTGTTTGCCACGGAAAGCCCTAGGAATACAAAAGAAAAAAATAAAACTTTTAAGGCTTAACCAACATAAATCAAATATATTGCTAATAAGGCTGGGGAATAAAGTCAATGGGAAAATAAATGTAAATATCCTATTAACTAGTTATAAAGAGTATAAAAGTCCTGATACACGTGTTGCATTTTTATTGCAGCTGAGATGCATATTTTCAACTGCAACAAAAACGCATGCAGTTTTTACACCCCCTTGTATCTTCTCAATTAAAGGATATTTCCCACTACAGATATTTATCAACTACCCAAAGGATAGGGGGAAAGGTTTGAATACTGGGGGTTACACAGCTGGGACTCCAGGAGTGATGAACGGGGACCTCTTTTTAGGGATTGGTGGAATCCCAGCTGTGCACCCCCACCGATGGCATTCATTAGTTAATCTATAGCTAAATTAGGAACACCTTTGTGAAATCCTTATCAAACAAAACTTAAACACAAGAATTTTTATTGCTTCATGCAGTTTTGGTTCATTCAAACGTGAAGTGTAGAGACTCAGTCTAGTTGTGCTTCTACATTTTGTAGAATAGTCAAATCAACCTAGTTAAAAGGTGCTTTTATTAGCTATCCCATTAATGGGTCGCAAATGTTTAGTTGCTGGGGCCCCCCACCAGAATCAGTAGTTCCGAGTTCTCCGTTCCCCCTCATCAACATCCCTGAATGGGAGTTATGTGCTGCAAGGGTACCAGCAATCAAACAATTCGTTCTTGGGCTAGTTTCAAGCTATATTTGCAGGATGCATTCACACATATCAAACATATGCAGAGGCCCCAATACACCATATGGTATGCGTCCTTAGACCATGGAAACCTATACACAACAGCTGCTGCTGTATGCTAATACAGTGACATCCGGAGGAGGCACTAGTCAGGAAATCCTTCCTAAGGACACTGCAAATGTGCACTCTACTCCAGTGTGAAAAGCACATCTGTTTGGTGGGAAACATATCTAACCTTGCATAGCCATTCCAGTTTCACATATATACACACCCAAATATTCAGAACATAGATCCCTAACATTTTGATGTCACCAAGAACTTTACACCAATTGCTGCAGTAATACAATTTCTGAATGGGGTGTGGTGAAAAAAAAAAAAAAAAAAAAAGTAATATTTGTGATACAATTTATAAGTGCTGCAAACCTGCAGATCAAAAACCCCTTCACGAAATAAATTATGTTATCGCATGAAAACATCACCATCAATAGTACAATATAAACCAAAAATGACACGTCTTGATTAGGTGCAAAGGGCAAGATTCTATGTTTAGCTGCAAATCTTATCAGTCTTTAGTAGAAATTAAATTTGAAAACTGATGTTATTACATCTCTTAATCTGAAAAGACATGAAGCTTCTGTATCCCTTCCTGTGGTCGATACAGGGAGAGCTATGACAGGGACAGGCTCTGCTTTTTTTTCCTGACATTATTTACAGCACAACAGCTTTCATATCAACATTAGGGCGCGTTCCCACTGCACAGGACAAACCGGCCGGTATTTGTCCTGTTTTGCGCCCGTCCCCCCGGCAGCGGGGGGGAGGGAGGGACGGCTTGTCTCTGCGATGAGCGGAGAACAGCCCTCTCCCCTCCCATTGAGAAGCACATCTTCCGTCGGGAAACCGGACGGAAGATTGTGCTTCTACAATGTTTTCTGAGCGGACCGCCGGCGGCAAAGCCGTCCGACGGCAAAACCTGTGCAGTGGGAACTGCTGCACAGGTTTTGCATAGAGCTCAATTGTGATCATTTTCGGCCGGTTTTTCAGGCGGTCTGAAAAACCGCAACCCGGCTGAAAAACCGGCGGAAAACCCGTGCAGTGGGGACATGCCCTTACAGTAAGGCCTCGTTCACATGGCTTATTCTGGGACGGATTTCAGCCGTACTGTGCGCCGTATTTGCGCTGTAGTATGGCTGGAATCCGTCCCTGTCATTATGGTAATCCACAGTTCTCAGAGAACTATGGATTCCGTCTCCCCACCCCGCTAATCCGCCGCAGGGGGAGAATGTGACATGCACATTTACGGCGCGTACGCGCTGTGAATAATGAACGTCTATGGGGCCGGAGAGACGCCGGCCCCCGCTGCACAGCTGCCGGCGTAATTGCGGGGCGAAATCAGTCCCCGCAACTACGCCGGCAATAAGCCGTGTGAACATTGCCTAACACTACTAGAAAAGGAAAAAAAAAATCTATCATGCTGCTCCCTGACCCCAAATAGTTTACTACTGTGGCCAAAACACTAAGGCTATGTTCACATGGCGTAATTGTGGCATGCACAGTACGGCTGCAATTACGCCGGGTGTTAGGGAGTCGTGCGGATACGCGCGTACTCCCGCGGCACGGGGAGCCGGCAGCCCGGTGACCCCATTGACAGTCATTACTTGTGGCACGTATTCGTCGCAAGTAATCGACATGTCACTTATCTCCCCGCTCGTACAATACGATCGTATTGTACGTGCGGGGAGAGGATGCGTCACCATAGTTCTCTATGAGACTTATGGATTACCGTAATTTCGGCAAGCACCTAGCTCATCTTAGAGCGCAAATATGCGAAATTTGTCCGTGTGAACATACCCTAAGATCCCTGAGCCCAGAATCATGTGTAAACAGAGATTTAGGCTTTCACCGATAATTAAGCTCGTGGTCAAATACCATGTTTCCCCGAAAACAAGACACCCCCAAAAGCAAGACAGAGATTTTGTTGAATTCCCTAATATAAGGCACCCACCGAAAATAAGACCTAATAGAAATCATTGCTGCAGCTCCCCATACACAGGGCTGTCCCTAAGGGTGGGTGTTTTTAAGCCCCGCTCACCTCGAGAAACGGCCCTGGGACATATTGTTGTAGAAGAGTTTTGAAGGACTTGTGGAGGGAGGTCATGTGACTGATGTCACCACAGGTCCCGAACATCCCAGGACAGGAGACCGTGTACAAGTAAGTGAGGGATGGAGAGGGGGAGAACAGAGCAATGATACTGACACACACACATCTCACAGGATGGCTGATGGGGCATGCTGGGACTTCTAGTTCTACAAGTCCCAGCATGTCACATTTGTCATCCTTTGAGAAGTCACTGCAGCTGCCATAAAATGTCCTTTACATACATATATCTTATGGTTTGTGACTCTAAACTTTAAGATATATATACACACACACACACACACACACACACACACACACTAGTATAGCATGCTTTAATTTATTCATGGAAAAATAAGACACCCCCTGAAAATAAGACATAGTGCATCTTTAGGAGCAAAAATGAACATAAGACACTGTCTTATTTTTGGAGAAACAGGGTCGTCTAGCTGTCGCAAGCATTTAAAGTCACAAAGCATCACAACCCTTGGCAATAATAATTGTAATTTGGTTGTCCAAACTTCAGCTGTAGAAATCTGAAAAGCCGTTCCAAAAGCATAACCTCCCAAAATATCACAAGTAATCAATAGTACCTGGACATTGGAAGAATTGTTCTCTCTTCATGGTAGTCGCTGTCACATTCGTTTATATATTCTTTGAGGACTGTTAAAACCCTGACCATTCGTATGGCTTCTTGCCGTGCACAATTAATACTGTCTTTGTCACCATCTAACACACACAACGTGTCATAGGAAGCTTTTAAACGGTCAAAGCAAGACTGAATAAAGTCCTCATGTATCTCCACCTACAGGAAGGGGGGAAAAAAAACGAAACATGGTTCAATGATACGATCCTACACTCCACTTTATAAGGTAGATGCAGTCATATGTCTGTAAAACCAAACGTGGAAGTGAATACTTAAAAACAGCAAACCTTACAAACAAACTAACTAAAAGGACATGCAGCTTCTGAAAAAACTATTTCTAAAAAAAAATCTTATTTTTTTAGCAAAACCGTTCTTGCACCAATTAAAGTGTGAAACTCTACAAACCGCAAAAGCAAAGTTGAACAGAGGCTGCAAAATTTAGGACGTTACCTGATTAACTTGTAACCTTGGTCCAAGGTTCGTGTAGATTTCCTTGAGAAGATCTATTGCTCGATTTGCAATGTCATCACTACCCTGAATTACAACCTACAATTACAAAATGGAGACAAAACCATACAAATGCATATTAGGTAAGAAAATGTAACAGATTATCTGAATAGCTATGGACACATCTAGTTAAAAAAAAAAAGAAGAAAGGTTGCACTAAGTTTCAGGCTGCAACCTTCATCTACTAATTTATAGTTCATCCCCCATATAGCGTATGTAGTTTTCTACCTGCTCCTAGTTTTAGGCTTTTCTCATGTAGGTGTTCCTCCCAGGAATATATAGTGGGTATGACATCCCTGCATCTATGTTGCTGCCTGCACTACCTTTCACGGATCCGCACAGCATTATTTGAAGATATTTTTATTTCTACAGTCCTGAGGAGTCCGAGAAGTAGTTTCATTCTGCATTTATGAAGCGACAAAGCCCAATGGTAGTCAATGGCAAGAATCGTGCTATATGTAACGTTATTCTCACTGTCAACTCGGGTGTAATTGCCAATTGAGGCTTCCAAGTATATGTTAATCTAAAACTAAAAAAGGAGGGTTTTAATTTTCTCTTTGTAGTATGCTTTATGGTAACATTAAATGATTAACATCTGAGCCAGAAATGAAAACTTAAAAAGGGGTAATCCACCTTCTTAAGAATATGAAAGGAGCAGCTCCCAGACCCCAAGAAAGAAAAAAAAAAAAAAAATTATATATTTCCCTTTCTCCCATTCCTGCTTCTAGCGCCATGTTCCCCAGTTTTCCGTTTTCATTCTTGCACTTTCAAAACGGGGATGTCTTATGATTGACACTGTGTGAAATCCAACTGTTAACTGGTTTTGTCTGACTGCCTTCATTAAGAAAATTAGTTATTAAAAAACAAAAACCGGGGAGGTCACAGCTGCAGGCGGCGGTTTTTGTGAACACCTCCAAACAGTGAGTGCTGCAGCCAATCAGTGGCTGTGGTAGTGATGTCCCTGTTTGAAAGTACAAGAATGAACACAAAAAACGGACTCCACACTGAAACCATAGGGGCGCCCTATGAAGTGGCTGCTTTTGTTTTCTTATAAAGGTGGACAACCCTTTTAAAAGGGGATGTCTGGGTCATTTTAGTAAATCTTAGTATACAGCTAGCCTTCTAAAACAAAAAGCTTACACACCTGTGTTCTAATGTCCTCCCTGTTTGTCAGTCAGTTTACTTCTGGCTCAATGCTACGTCATCGCTGCAGCAGTCACATGCCCGTTATTGAGGTCACCTTTCAGAGCATTAAAGGGGTTGTCTCACTACAAGGATTGCTTTTTATGTTAAAGATCTTGCAAAAACAAGTCACTTTACAATATATGTGCATTAATAGTATTCTACCTATTCCTAGATATCCCCTCTTGTGTGGGCTGCATCAGCTCTTCAAGTCGCTATAGCTACAACCCGCTTACTCTTTTCCGATAGGACTGGTTGCTATAGCTACAGACCTAGCTTCTACTGCAGCCTAGTAGAAGCCAGTAAACACGCCCCTGAATACAAAATTAAACAAAGAAAACAGGACTGAGGTGAGATGAATCAATGTAGTGAGACAACCCCTTTAAAGAGAACCTGTCACAGATTATGGCCCCCCTTGCTGAGGACAGCACAAGCTAGTGTCAGACATGCTGTTTCCAGTGCTGTGTCCCTTATTCTGTAAGATGCTGTAGTTTTCATGTATTTAATGCTCAAATCTACAGTTTTCAGCCAGAAGAGTCATTCAAAGAGTCAGTTTTTTTCAAACCCCGCCAGCCTGAGGCTAGCCCCGCCCACCTCAACTGATAAGCCTATTACTTTGAATAGGTGTGAAAACATGTGGTGGGTAACTGTCGGGTGGTTGGGGGGGCTAACACCTACTCATGAATAAGTTTTGAGGGGTAAATTCTCTGAAACTACAGCATCTTACAGAATAAGGGGCACAGTGATGGGAACAGCAGGTCTGACACTAGCTTGTGCTGTCCTCAGCAAGGGGCATAACCTATGTGACAGGTTCCCTTTAACTTCCAAACAGTGAGGTCAGGCAGTGGCATGGGACCACTGCAGCCAATTGGTGGCTGTAGTCAAGGTGTTCCAACAGCCCAAGCTAGAAGTAAACAGAAGTTTGCCTAGAGAGGGAAAGAGGAGAGCAGCAATGCTGAAAAGCAGGTGAAGGGAATAGAGAGTTATAAAAGCTTTATTTCATCAGGGCCGTAGTCTCCGAAAGAGGTTTTATGAAGATGACCCAGACAGCCCCTTTGAAGACTGTTTTTACGCAGGAAATTTGTAGAATTCTATTGAGAGGGGGAAAGCAGAAAAAAAAAAACCCTCCAAATAGATCAAAGGAAAAAAATAAATAAAAAAGGTTTCGCTAAAAAGGTTCATCCTGAAATGACAGTGTTAGAGGTGGAAGTTCAAAATTAAATTTAGCCGATGTGGAGAACACACTCACCCTCCAAAGGTAATCTAATCCTATTAACTCCAAGTCATCCATCATATAGGCTCGCCGCGATGCCACAAGCGTGCCTTCTCGGCAATTAACAGCTATGAAAAACCGCTCAAAGCATTTCATGCCATTCTCGGTTAAAAGGGAGGGATCAAGCTGTAGCACATTGTTTTCAAAGAAGTCTTTATTAATATCTGGATCAAGGTCTGGCTCATCACCCATCAGCTTCGAATACCATTTGAAACAAGCTTCACGATCACAAAGATACACAGCATTTTCGGCTAAACACTTCCATATTTGTTTTGCCTGAGGGGCACAAAGCCAGAGCTGGCCGTCCTTCAGTAGAAATCTGCATCGGAAGACAAAGGACAGTTGAAACACCTTAGAACAATGTTACGTTTCACAATTTATTACATTCCGATTTTCAAGATTAAATTCTATTCTTGGGTATTGTGTTACAGCAAAACAAGGTGCAAGTATATTTATGATGAAATGACAGGAAGTAGAACTTCTCTTGAAAAGACCAGGCCTGGATACAGAAAACTCTTAGGGCATGTCCCCACGACATGGGTTTGCGGCCGTTTTTTCAGGCGGTTTGCGGTTTTGCAGACCTTCTGAAAAACCGGCCGCAAATGAACACACCGGGCTTCTATAGAAAACCAGTGCACGGATTTTCCACCTGGCGGTTTTTTCAAATAATCAAACCAACATTGTGCATGTTCATGCTTCCGTCCAGTTCTCGGACGGAATATGAACATGTGAATGGGAAGGGCGGAGAACCCCCCCCCCTCTCCTGGGGACGGCACACAAACCGGACAAATACCGTTCTGATAAACCAACCCGGTATTTCTCCTCTGCTGTGTAAACGGGTCTTTAAGTGGCTAAAGCAAAATTTTAGCACTCAAAAACGGTGAGAAAATCAATTTTTTTTAAAAAACCCTAAAAATGCAAAGCATGGACCAAGTAAATAGAACCATTTTCATTGCATTTATACATACAGGTTTGGATTTAAGAATAAATCCCTGGTAGGACCCTCTTATGAAATGCGCTCGGCATGTTTTTGTTCTGTTTTACGTGTTACTTTTGCTTTCTGAGTACGGTATTACAGTTATTGTATACCATTTTTTGCGTAATGATATCTGGCCATGACTCCTTTCATGGGATTAAGTTCTTCTTTTTGACTCAGATGGTCTTCTTATTGATCATCTCTAATCTCTCATGAAAGGTTTTTATGGTTTCAATTATGTTGCTTCTTTCGCAAGTGCGAGGACACTCATCTTATGTGGCAATTTCTTCCAATTCTCTGTATTCTGCTCTGTACTTACTGATTGCTCTCTTATTTGTCAGGATTCCTAGGATCATATGTATATTATATTAGGTTGTGATATATTATGTTATGTTTTTTTTTTCTTCTACATTTGCCTTATACCGTATACTTGTTTTTATGATTATATGTTTACAATAAAGCATTTTGAAGAAGAAAAAAAAAACAAAAAACTGAATCACTACTTTAGAAAAGTTACAAATCCCTTTTAAATCACTTAAGCCAGTGTTTCTCAACTCCAGTCCTCAAGACCCACCAACAGGTCATGTTTTCAGGATCTCCCACAGAATGCACTGACGATAATTATATCACTTGTTCAATGCTAAGGAAATCCTTTACCTGTTGGTGGGCCTTGAGGACTGGAGTTGAGAAACACTGACTGAAGCCAATATTAGCCATAATAATGTAGAATTATAGTTTCACAAAAGATCATTCAATAAAAAAAAAAAAAAAAAGGGGGGGGGGGGGGGGGGAGCGCTACCTTAGAAAATTTAGCCTTTCCTGGACTTCTTGCACATGGCTGTAGCGACTTCCTGGCCTCACAGTCTGAGGATCGTACTCCGCATGTTCTTAAAAAGAAAAAGTGAAATCGGCTGCTGTCAAAATCATAGTTGCTGCACCAGAACCACATGGGTGACATTTTCTTTCATTCAATCTATTATAACATATTGCTAAAAAAGTGAATTTGTACACGACTATAAAACTAGATGAAAATTGAAGAAAAAAAAAGGGTCATTACCATTTGTGTTACCTTTTGAGTACTGACGCATACTATCCATATAGGAAGAGAGATTTTCAGCAACTAAAGTGACGAGAGCATGGTTATGCTGGAGCTGGTTGATTAAATCATGACGATAGAAGACATGAGGGCTGCGCTGTGTCTGACTGAAATGGAAACGTACAGCAGAAATTACAGATTTCACTGCTACGGTTTTGGTGCAATTCCTTCCAAGATAAAAATACTTGTAGAGACCGGTTTAACCCCTTGAACACCCAATTAATATTTTCTTTTCCCTCTTGCCTTGCAAGAATCACACAGTGAAAGCTCCCTCCTGCCGACCTCTCAGATGCTGTGGAATCTAAGGGGTTATACAGCCAGGACTAAGGTCATCTCAGATGCCAGACACTGCTGGCAGGTATCTGGTAAATGACAGCAGGTATCCCACACATATGCAGAAAACGTAGCTGCCTAGCACATGTTGTTAACAGGTCAAGTGACTGACAGTTTAAGGCAGAGTTCACACATTGCTTTCCTTTTACAATACTACCAGTTTACTTACACAAACAAACATCGCTTAAAACGTTCACATTTCCACCCTTGAGAAGCTTGAAGCTTTGAGTCTATACCCAGCTGACCCATGTGAAAAGCCTATTTTAAACAGCTCCTGTCTAGGCACATTTTCCTTAGCACACCCGGGGTTTGGTTTTTTTGCCTTTTTGTACATTAATTTTTTTTATTTTTAAATATGAGGGGTGGAGCAATGTTTGTCACTTCTATTTTTAACAGCACAAGCGACGGTAAAATAAGTTTTGTAATTGTGTTGCTCGTCCGTCACAGACATTCATATGTAGGCGATATAAAGTTTTAGGTTCCTCAGAGGCCAAAAGTTGTGGCTTTGGCTGGTTGTTTTAACACGAAAAAATAAATAAATAAAAAATATATACATATATCTATCTATCTATCTATCTATATATATACACACATACACACATAAACACGGGAAATCTGCAACAAAAGTTACATAAAAACATCCCGCCGAGGTCTCATTTTTATTTTAGCCCAATTTACAGGGAAAATACAGTGGAAATACACTCCTTGTCCTAGAGCGAATATGGGTCTGATAAGACTCAGTAGCATCTGCAGTTAACGAGACTCAATGGTGATGAACAGTGGTGGAAGGAGGCTTTCTGCTATTCTGTATATACCCTCACTGTCTTCACTGCCTTCAGTGTAGAGCTCAGTTTTTGCCACAGCTGGCTCTCCACTCCTAAAGCTGCACAGTGTAAAGCGGTCTGTGCAGAGTGCACATTGCAAAACACCTGTGCAGAGTTAGGGTATTTTCACACTATTTGCTGGACGTACTTCGGGGCGTTATTGTGCTGCAATACGCCCGAAAGACGCCCTGCAAATATGGTAAAATCGGAGTCATTCAGATCTATTCCCCGACGGCGCCAGGAGAAAAAGGGCCAGCGCACGTCTTTTCGGCAATTATGTGCTGGTGAAAGTCAATGGGAGCACTGTTGAAAGTATGTGGTGACCAGCGCGTACTTAAAAATAGCTGGCGTATGTGAACATACTGATTTTGATGTGTTTTTTGGAGCATTTCCTCACCCAAAATAGCGTCAATAAAACCTCCAAAACACCCCCAGTTAATTTTCATTAACTCCTATGTAATACAGTGTTGTAATTCACACACACAACGAGGATTTTATGCGCTGCTTTGGACACTGAAAAAGTAGTGTCATGTCAATTCTTGAAGCATTTTCAACACTAAAAATCCCCATAGGATCAAAGGAGAATTTATTTTTATTTTTTTTTTTTAACACACTTAGGGCGCTGTTTTGGCTATTAATTTGTATAGGTGTTTTAGAAATAAAACCGTGCTGGAAAACCTCGTAGACCTTGTTGTAAACCTGATAAAAACCTCATCTGAAAGCACAAGAAAAAACCCTGATCAAATCTTCATCAAAACCTCATCTGAAAAGCGTCTCAATGCAGCACTTTTCAGACGAGGTTTTGACGCGGATTTGGACGCTGAAAATTCAGCGTCCAATTCAGCCGTGTGAACATAATGCTGACTCCCCGGTCGACATCTGAGGTTAAGTTAAGCTGTTAACACCCTGCTATGCATTATTTCAATAGAAAGCAAGACATGCAAAAAACACACTAATCTAAAATATGACAAAATATATACTAAAACTATAAAATACCACTTTAAAAAGGATAGCAAAATAAAATGTATATAAACTATTGCCCAGATATGCCGCGTATCAAACAAATATCAAGGGCCACACACTTGTTTTAGATTCACAGTAACCGGTAAATAACTTTGCCCCAACAGCTCACAGTTAAACCTCTGCACTGTTACTACCAGACTATTCTCAGACTGGTGCATGTGTACCCTGATGCATATTTTACCAGTCCCGGCTTTATCAAGGGGTAAAAAGTTAAGTTCACATAATACAAGAATACCCGAAACCCCTCATCAAAGATGGAGAAGTGGCAGTGCTTGCGTAGTTACTCTCCATTTATTTCAAAGGGAGCTGAGAATACAATTGAGCACAACCGCCCGGCTGTACTTGGGATCTCCCGTTGAAATGAAAGAAGAGTACCTCTGCAAGCGCAGCCACTTTTCCGTTCTGAATGGGTGTTTTGGCAGTCTTTATTTACAGTTATGTGTGGGTCCCACCTCAAGTGCCCTCACCGATTAGACATTTTTTAGCCTATTGTAATTTGTATGGCCATCAGTTTGATTGAAAAGTTGGACTTTAGAGGCTTTTTGCATAAATGACAGAAAAAGAAAAAAAATCATATATCTAGGGTCTCTGAAAATGGCAACCACCACTGACATTAAAACCTTACCTTAAGTTTTGAGGTGCTTCACCAAATAAACTGCAAATTTCTCTAATTTGTTTAAGTGCTGGAATGACCCACTTGTCATTTGTACGCAGTTCTTCTATAAAGCGGTCTATCCATTGAATTTTTTGGGTGTCTCGATCCTAAAAAGGAAAAAAAGTTTTCAAAATTTTGAAAAGCAAAAAAGGTGACTCATGAACTTGGATTTATCACATTCTACAGCAACACCTATGTGCTACAGTTTACCTTTCACGCCACCACCACCACCCACCAGTATACCAATGCGAAGATAAAAGCGGTTTTCAAACTGTCTAGAGCTACAAGTAGGTTGATTAACACTGCAGGGCATTTCAGCCAAACAGCAGTTCCACCCACAATACCACACGGCCATTACCAAACCCATTCTAGCTGCCATCAAAATAAAAAATTGCACCAATTTCATGCAACAGTGCAGATTCAGCACAATCACTGCCATGCCGCTTGAATCAAGCTTAAGGAGGTTCAAAACAAAGAAAGAAGAATTGCAAAATGAAGTAATGATTTTACCATTTACTGCTTTTAACACAATTATTGTAGCCAGACTATTGCTTGCATTTTAAACAGCGAGTTTAAATGGAATAGGTAATCAGGAAGTGACCCATTTTTTAATATAAAAACATATGAAACATTTAAGAATTGTTGGTTATGTTCTATTTTAATTTTCATATCACCATCAATATATTATTATTATTATTTTTTTTAAATCCTGCAGTTTTCACTTTGGCCACTAGCCCTAATAGCCTGACACTTCCTATTCTGTGGGAAAAAAACTAACAGTTTCCTCATTAATCAGCACAGGCAGGATTACACCGAAAGGCAACACCAATGTGTGTAGATAACACAGTATCCCACTCATGATAGGAAAGATCACAGCTCCCCCTTTCCCCTTCCTTGCACAGTGACTTCTTCCCAGATCATAGCAGGCAGGGCTGTGGAGTCGGCAAGCCAAAGCCCCGACTCCTCAATTTCCCAAGCCTCCGACTCCCTCATACATGGCACATGTTTAAGTGATAACTTTACTGTAGTAAAGTGGTAACAGGCTGTTTATCACCTTATGATACAATAATCAAGCTATTTAGGTAGAACAGACACTGACAAGCAAAAGGGTAACAATTATTGTGATCTTTGAACACTTGTGGGTAGAGTTGAAGAAAAAGCTGTATTTGTATCCAAGTCCAGTCTGCACCAACATTGCGAACATGTAGAAGAGACCTGGGATCAGATTTTGGTTAAGATGTGCTTGAATCTGATTCAGAGCCCAGAAGGATTCAGGCAGTATTGAAAGCCAAAAGGAGGATTTTCCAAATGCTAACAAAATAATACAAATTAACATTTTGATTTTTTGGAGCAAAACGGTAACAATGCAGTTACAGGAAATAATCTGCAGAACTAAGCAGATGCTAAATACTTGCAAGTCAAATTTATGTATAAGATCGGTAAGATGACTGTATATAAAATTACAGTAGCCTCATGTACAAAGCTGTAGTGGGTGGAGAGATATGGAGCCTGAAAGTCAAGTTCAAAACATTGTTACCCTTTTGCTTGTCAGTGTAAAATATATTTATTGGATATAACTTTAGAACAAAAAAAAAATTGTAAATATGCAAAACACTGTAGGAACATTTGTGGAGTCTCTGAATTTGTTCTGAGAAATAGTATTGCCTCCATCAGTTCCTGCATACATGACCTCAAATCTGATCTCATTATTTCCAGGCTACAGAACAGCCTCTCTACACTAACTTGGGTTGGAGGCAAAGCGGTGACCACAGGGGCAACATCTCTAACAATATCAGGGTATAAAGGAATTGCCTCAGCCACAGTCCGTTTTGATGAATGGTTGAACTCTTCTACTTCTTTGAAAGCAAGAGAAACATTTTGCTGAAATCTGTTTGTCATGGAGCGGAATCTTTTCCCCTGGGGCAGTGCTTTGCCTGCTCCATGTCATCAATTACACTTCTCATGTGATGAGGCTGAAGATATGGGAGCAGTAGCACTGGCTGGACCCAAATTCCTTTTGCTCTTTGCACTGCATCGAACTAACTGTACTAACTAATTATATATTTTGGGAGTCTGAATCGGTTCATTTTATGACGACTCCCGACTCCTGCAAAATAGGCACCGACTCAGACTCCACAGCCCCGATAGCAGGTCTAGAAAACTCTCCCATAGAAGTCAATGGGTTTGCTCCTATGTAAAGCATTTTAATGCTGTAAAAGCAGCTCAGGCAAGATTGCTGCCACCAAAATCATATACGGACAACAGAATTAAAATCTACAATCAAAAAATAAAGCTAGTTAAGAAAAAAAGAAAATGTATAATAGAAGTACCTGGCTTTAAATAGAGGAAAAAAATGGTGACAAATATTCCCTTTAAGAGTGCTTTCTCTCACCTCCACCACAGGAGATGGTTTGACACGTGCATTTTGCTAGGTTGATGACATTTATTACTAACCGTGAACCCACAAAACAAAATATAACCCCATGTTACCCACCTGCGAGCAGCTGTAATCCAAAATTTTAATGTGAGCACTCAGAGCTTGGTCCATTATATCAACGGGTACATCATCACTGTGCGCTAAATTCCACAAAAGATTTAACACTTTGTGAGCCATTACACCATCCTTGTCATCTTCCGCTAGTCGTCGTATCAGCTCCAATAGTTTTTCACGTTGTTTTTTACTCGCATTTGTCCAACTAGCCTAAAAATAAAAAGGAAAGTCTTGAAACCAAGATCATAATGAGCAAATCATTTAAGTCCCAATAAGTGCATTCCTAAATTCCAGGAATATAATTTCTTTTTCTAACAGATAGTAAGGGTATGTTCAGTACGCACCGCAGTACATCGAGTGTTTCGGGAGCTCGCGCTGATACGCGTGTACTCCCACGGCCCCATTGATATTCATTACTCGCACCGCGTATTCGCCGCAAGTAATTGACATCTCAATTACCTCCCCGCGCGTATAATACGATCGCATTGTAATAGAACGAATAGTTTGATGAGAGAGGTATGGCCGAAAATTTTGGTGCGCACTTCACCCGTGTTAAGAGCGCAAATACGCGGCGAAATGCGCGCCGAAATTACCCCGTGTGAACATACCCGAAGTGTATAAATGAAGCCCACGTAGAGCAGGCAACCAAGAGATATTTAGTAGTATCTTCAATAACTTGCAACACACAGAAATAATTGTAGGTTTTAAACCTATTAAAAATGTCAAAGTAATAGTCCAATTAAAACAAGGGGAACAAAAGCACATCATAAGCATCTTATGAAACATTTACCTTGAAACAATCGAAGAGGTGATCAAGTTGTTCTGGGGAAAAATCCCATGCTAGCTTGGCAAGCTAGTCATGGACATTTTTTACAATGGCTTCATGTTTTCCTGCCTGGAAGAGCGTAAACACAATGCAAAAGCTTTAGTCATTATTGTATGCCAAAATATGTCCATGCCAGTTTCCAGAACTTTTTGAGCGACTCTCTCAAGTTAACAGCCCGCTCAATACCTGTTACTTATAGCTGGGATCAGCAACAACTCCGAGTCCAGCCTTTTAACCCTTTCGATGCCGCTGCAGTCTCCTCACCAAGAGCCAGTGGGGTGCTGAGTAGTTGCAAGGACAGCCGGGAACCTAATAAAATTATAGTGCAGAACGGTACATGCAATCATGCCCGATTGTGGTCAAATACCCTACGGGGACTAGAAGTACCGAAAAATTGGGGAGGGGAGAGGAGGAAGCTTTGCAAATAAAAGATAAAAAAGTTAGACCTAATTGGTATTGCCGTGCCTGTAAAGGTCCAATCTATTAAAATATAACATTTACCCTGTATAGTGAATCGTGTAGAAAAAAAAAAAAAAAAAAAACTATGAAAAAAAATAAAAAAAAAAATTGATTTAAAAATGATATGCATCACAAAACGGTATCAATAAGAGCGATACTTCAGCCTGCAAAAAAGTGAGCCCCAACTCGGGCCCACAGATAAAAAAAAACAACTTACTGTCCACAGAAAATGCTGCTGCAGCGCAAATTTAAAGCCACTAAAACATTACAAAAACCATAAAAGTTAAGTATCACTGCTGCTGCAGAATATAGATAGCATGTTATTTATACCGATCAACTCCATGAAAACAAAAGCCCCACAAAAATGGAGCTACTCTGTTTATTTTAACTTCAAAAATGGTTTGCCAAAACATTTCATGGAAGGCAGGAAGGAGAAAAAATAAAAAAAAAGGTTAAAATCCAGACTGTGGAAGTCCTGCTCACTCAATGTAGTCACCGTCAGTTCGCTCTGCACACAGTGAGACAGCAAAAGCTGTCAATCACTGTACGGGTGGATTCACACTACATTAAGGGCTACGTTCGATGTATGGGTCGGGTTTTTAAAAAAAAAATTTTTTTTAATACTCTGGCAGGTATTGCAACGCAGCAGCCTCAAAGAGAATAGATCAGGTGTAGTCCTACATGCACTATGTTTGCTCTATTTCCCTGCAGCATATACTTATCTTGCAGGACTCAATAGTGTAGTCCACCATCCTATTGAGTCCCGCATGAAATGCTTTGAATTAAATTACCCTATATATAGATCACAGAGCTCCGCTTCTGTCCCTATCATATCCTGCTCTCAGACAGGGGAGCATAAACCCCCTGAAAGGTTCCCTTTAAGTCCTATGAATTGATAACATGATATAGCACTCAGACATTTTTGCATTGCTGTCTGCGAAAAGGTTACATCTCCTATTACAGCAAAAATATTCGGAAAGAGGAAGATTAGCAGACCTAGACTATTATGCAAACTAGTTAATAACCCTTGTTCTCCCAGGTAACACAAGCATTAAGAGGAGGATGTAAATTTAATTTGTCGAGCTCTAATACTGTAGTATAAACAAGGCAGTTGTCTTCTAAACCAAAAAGCAGACATTTTTGTGTGCAATGAGACCTAGCCTAAGGCTTCATGCACACCACTACATTGCATTCAAGTCCTGTTCTGACATACTGCACAGTGACCCTCTTAAAAGCACAGGAATTAAAAGGACACTACCATTAACATTTTTTCCCCCTCATATATTGACAGACAGTATATACTGATTATATGTCATCTGTTTTGTAAGAATTGGGCGGTTGTTTTTTTTATAATTTTTTTTTTTTTTTTAATGTGTACAGGTCTCCCTGAGTTTTCTCAGCGACTTCCGCTCTGTAAACTCTGATGGCACAGCAGTGAGGATTGCTTGGTGGCCTGTGAAGGGTGACCGTTATCAGCAGGACCTGGTAATTGTGAACATAGTTGGAAACCTCACCACCAGTGCAGAAAAAGAAGAGACCTTTAGCCATTAAACAAAAGCTGAAAGAAAAAAAAAATTAATGTAATAATCTTACCTGTGCTGCCCATATATTATCTAGATCTTGTAATGTTAGAGCTTTTTCTTTGATGACAAACCTAAGAATTTTCTCCAGTTTCTCCACATACTGTGGCTGATGAAGGCTATCCCGTAAAACAATAGACAGGATATTGTTCTGTTGAATCCATTCCTAGAGTACAATTACAAAAAAAAAAAATGGATCGAAAGGTTTTCAAAATCTAAATATAGTAGGTAAAACCTCTATTTGAGCCATTACTGCCATAAAGAAATTAGTGCAACTCTTCACATAATACAAAAGTCAGTATTTCTCTAGCTGTGCGGCTTTCCAGTATCAGGATTACATCCAAGTCCATTCAGCTTGGTTATAACAAATCACCCACATTTGAGGCAAACCTCTATAGCATTATTGACTGCCTGCAATATAATCGCATTTGAAACTAGCATTTAGCCAAGCACTCTATGTATGGATATATTTGACTATGCACTTTGTTTTATAGGACATGATGAAAACTGGTAGTGTCAAATTGCTTTCATAACCAAATGCAAACCACTCATTTTTCATTGCATAGGCAATGCTTTACATTAATAGTTTGAGAATTTCAGAAGCCAAATGTAAGCCTAGTATTGTTCTCTCCGGTTGTTGAGAAAATGGGCGAGAATATACATGGAGAAGTGTACTGTTTAGCAAATGAGGTCCTAAAAAAAGGGAATAGTTAATAAAAGTTTTTTTGTACTTAAAAACTAAAAAAATCTTTCTAGTTCACAGCGCAATGAATTTCCAAAACGTGCACACGCCCCGACTGCATTAAACCCAGTACAGAACTGTGTAGTAAATGAAGTATCCACAAGAGAAAAAAAAAATAATGCTTCAAATCAAATACATATAGCATACATAAATAAAAGTGAGGCACGATTAAGTGCACAGACAAGAAAACGTGATTAAAAACCAACACAAAAATACACGGGCTGGTGGGTTATCCAGACAAAATTTTTATTAAATGGGTCACTGTGTAAAGTGGACATAACCACAGATAAGTGACAATGGTGCAAATATACTTATGCGATTACTCATAAGCATTCAAAATATTATACGTAATGCTGAAAATGGTAAAGGCAAAAAAAGATGAATTAAAAAAAAAAAAAAAAAAAAAAGAGAAGACTTTCATCGGGAGGACAGACCAAAATAAACTAACTGGCTTATAAACACAGCCACCTATAGGGCCAGCCACTGGGGGATGACACAGAAATAAGCACCATCTCTATGACGCCTATGTTGCTGCTAAGCTACTAACATTTTTAAGTCTCACACTTATGTTATACACATTTATGAACCGAATAAAAGTATTAAAGTTTTCTTACTTGTTGGTACATCATACACAGCACTTTTTGCTATTCTTGATTTAAAAAGGTGTGTGTGTGTATATATATATATATATATACATACATATACACACACACATACAAACACATCATAGTGTAATATAATAATCATAAAAAGCTAGACTTTCTGGAATACTAGAAACAACGCAATTTCTGAAAACAAAGAAGCATCCAGAACAAGGGGGCATCCTCGATGTCTTGAGGAAAGAAAGTTCCTACATAAACATAGAAAGGGATTCTTTACTGTTAGAGCAGTGAGACTGTGGAACTCTGTTACTGAATTCACCATGACAAGTTCCTCTGACAGAGTTCAAAAAGGGTCTGGATGCATTTCTAGAGCATAATACAACAAGTTATAGTGACCAGGATTCTGGAAAGGGTCATTGATCCAGGGATTTATTCTGATTGCCAGATTGGAGTCAGCAAGGACATTTTTTCCTTAAAATGAGGACAATTGGCTTCTACCTTTTTTGCCTTCCTCTGGATCAACACTTTAGCACAATAGGCTAAACTGGATGGACATCTGTCTTTTTTGGACTTACAAACTATGTAACTATGCATTTTTAGAATACAGGATAACCCCTAGAAAAGTAAGTGTTCATTTATTCAGCACCATGGAAAATCGCCTTTAATGCCTTCATTATTTATTTTAGAGCACCATTAATTCCAGGGCGCTGTATAAACCATAATATAAGAAAAATACAACAACACTAAGTAACACATTAATACAGAAGGAGAGAAGACCCTTCCCACAAGAGCTTACAATGGCAATGGGAGAGATGTTATATTTAGTGTAATGCATGGATTCCAAAAGCTGTACTTACTGCCATTCGCTCTGCAGTCAACCACTCTTCCTCCTCTGGATTGCCATGCCTGTGCGTGTAGTATGATACACTTGATATAACTTTGTTCACTTCATTAAGTGCATTCATTTTTCCATTAAAGGATGAAATTTGTAACAACCTATAATAAAAGTAATGAACACAAAAATAAATAAATTTTACCGGCAAATTCACCAACTGCTCTCAGGTTTTGGCTAATATACAGTACTGAGCAGGGGGGGATCATTTTTATGATGTCCATATGTTGTAATAAGGCATATAGAGGAGAATGTAGAGTTGGGAAAACTCCCTTAAAATCATCAACTACTGCTGCATAAAAAATAAAAAAAACAAACAAAAGAAAAAACACACACAATTTTGCCAAATCAAAACTTAAAGTAAATATCTACAACTTACCTAAGTATCATTTTAAGCCTAAAAATTTCTAAATTTTTGACAGTTTCTTCTTGCCCTGGAACACGGGAAGCTAGGTTTTTAAGGGATTTTATGATCATGGAGAGAGCATCATTTTTGGCTTCATTCTTTGCTTCTTTCTTCAATTCATCGTCAGTTAAATTTTCTAGAAACTGTGGAACCATTTCTATAATTGGAAGAAAGTATTTCTTGACTGTGTGAAGAGTTAAAAAATCGTAGCACTGACCAAATGGCCTAGAGGGGAGAAGAGAATAAACTTTAATCATTAAAGTAAACCATAGGATTTAAAAAATAAATTTACTAGAGACTAACTTAAATATCCACATTTCTAAAAGTTACAAGGAAAAAAAAGGATAATGGCAAAAACATAGTAGCAAACAATCTACTGATTGGGCCAAAAGTGAGCGGACATCCTGTATTATGTGATCGTTCGTATTCAGTTTTTCTTATAACTGTCAAAGCACTTAACATAATTTAGTGACATGTGACACGGCCATACTTTTGTCTATAAGAAACATGAGGAAATCGTAGCAAGTGTTTAAAGTGTTCACCATTAGGGTATGTTCACACGGCGTGTTTTACTGTGTGAATATATGCTTTTAGCTGTGTGTTTGGATCCATCTGTCGGTCCCCAAACGGACCCAAACACGCAACTAACAAATAGCAATGCGATTTTACATTGCTTTTAATATGAGACACGCATCGGCATTCACATGAGTGATTGCTGGTGCGTCTCATTGCGTCTTTCGGGTCCATTCCAAGTATTGACATGGTAATTCTTGGTCTGAAAGATGAAGCAGGAGCCCTATTTAAAACTATATGGTGCGGTTCTGCTGCATCAAACACTCAGCAGCCTGTTTGGCTGTGTGTTGGATCTGTTTTAGAACCAATTGCGGCAGCATTATGGGATCCAATTTTCTGATAAAACACTAATCCAAAAACGCCGTGTGAACATACCCTTACAATTCAGGCAATTCTGAATATGTTGCTCCATGTTAACCAACATATCAGAAATGACAGGCTTAATTTCCCACCTAAAGTTTTCTCTCTGTGCAACGAGTCTGAGTATTGTTGTGGTACACAATGCATAGTAAGAAATCCAGTGATATAAGGTCAGTTGACCTTGGTTGCCAAAGCCACTTGAAAATGGCACCTTCAAAGAACGGAGAAATTTCAGCCATTGTGGCAATGAAGGCACCACCCAGCTCGAAGCAACCAATATGGATTTCCTGGTCTCCTAACTGAAGCCTGCTGTGCAGAAGATGGGAGTTGATAATGTTGCGCCATGACAAAAGCATACCACTCCCTAAATTTTTCAGCGTGAAGAGTTTTCCGGTGCAGTTCTAAAGGATTTCCACTTGGATAAACCCATTACAGGAATTGAAGTGACAGCTACAACAAAACCATGCTCCATTGGTGAACTGCATGTAACAGATTTCTATTGATCTGTCTGGAACCAGTTACATTTGGTGACCCTTCTGTTAGTCAGGAGTCTTTAATTCTTGAACACTAAGGCTATGTTCACACAGCTTATTCACGCCGTTATTGCAGGAAGGATTTCGCCCGCAATTACGGAGTGTGCTCGGCAGCGGGGGCGGCGACAGCTCGCCGGCCCCATAGACATTCATTATCCACGGCGCATATCCCGCCGTGATAATTGACATGTCACTTTCTCCCCGCTCGCCGTATTTCGCGAGCGGGGAGAGGAGACGGAATCAATAGTTCTCTATGAGAACTGTGGATCACTGTAATGACTGGGATGGATTTCAGCCGTATTTCGCGCAGTACGGCGCGAATTACAGACTGAAATCCATCCCAAAATAAGCCGTGTGAACATAGCCTAACACAAAATGCAATAAAAAAAAAAAGGTTTTTGCAGTTCAGTCACAGTTAATGGCAGTTTACAAAAGGACTGCAATAAAAGGTCTTTGCTACACTTCTACGAACTCTGCTTTCCCAAAATGTTTGGATAATAAACAGGGCTGTGGAGTTGGAGCCGTGAGTCAGTGCCTATTTTGCAGGAGTCGGAGATGTCATAAAAGGAACCGACTCCCAAAATATATAATAAGTTGGTCCAGTTAGTTCAATGCAAAGAGCAAGAGGAGTTGGGTCCGGCCAGTGCTACTGCTCCCGTATCTTCAGCCTCATCACATGAGGAGTGTAACTGAGGATATGGAGCAGGCAAAGCGCTGCCCCAGGGGACAAGATTCCACGATTCCAAGATTCCCAGGGCAAACCGATTTCAGCAAAATTTTTCACCTGCTTTCAAAGAAGTAGACGATCAACCATTCATCAAAACTGACTGTGCCTGAGGCAATTCCTTTATACCCTACCCTAACATTGTTAGGCTGGGTGCACACGGATTAAATGCAGGGCGTAATTACGCCCCGCAATTACACCGTGTGGACGGGGGCGGGGCGAGAGCGGGGGGCCGACACCTCGCCGGCCCATATACTTGCATTACCAGCGGCGCGTATACGCCGCTGGTAATTCACATGTCACTTATCTCTCCCCTCAGCGTATTCGCCGAGCAGGGAGAGGAGACGTAATCCATAGTTCTCTTTGAGAACTGTGGATTACCGTAATGTCTTGGACGTATTTCAGCCGTAATTTGCGCACTACAGCACGTAATTACGGAATGAAATACGTCCAATTTAAAGCCGTGTGAACATAGCCTTAGAGATGTTGTCCCTGTGGTCACCGCTTTGCCCCCATCCCAAGTTAGTGTAGAGAGGCCGTTCTCTAGCCTGGAAATAATGAGATCAGATGTGAGGTCATGTATGCAGGATCTGATGGAGGCGATACTATTTCTCAGAACAAATTCAGAGACTCCACAAATGTTCCTGCAGTGTTTTGCATATTTACAATTTTTTGGTTTTCTAAAGTCATATCCAATAAATATATTTTACACTGACAAGCAAAATGGTAACATTGCTTTGAACTTGTGGCTTCCAAGCTCCATCTCTCACCATCCACTACAGCTTTGTACATGAGACTACTGTAATTTTATATACAGTCATCTTACCCATCTAAATCAAATTTGACTTGCAAGTATTTAGTATCTGCTTAGATCTGCAGATTCTTTCCTGTAACTGCATTGTTACTGTTTTGCTACTAAAAATCAAAGTGTTAATTTTTATTATTTTGTTAGTATTTGGGAAATCCACCTTTTGGTTTTCAATACTGCCTGAATCCTTCTGGGCTCTGGATCAGAGTCAAGCACATCTTGACCAAAATCTGATCCCAGGTCTCTTCTACACATTCCCAATGTTGGTGCAGACTGGACTTGGATACAAATAAGGCTTTTTCTTCACCTCTACCCACAAGTGTTCAAAAGATCAAAACATTGTTAACATTTTGCTTGTCAGTGTCTGTTCTACCTAAATAGCTTGATTATTGTATCAAAGTAATAAACAACCTGATGTTACCAATTTACTACAGTAAAGTTATCACTTAAACATGCACCGTGTATGAGGGAGTTAGGAGTCGGAGGTTTGGGAAATTGAGGAGTCGGCTTGCCGACTCCACAGCCCTGTCCTAAAATGAAATAAGCTAGCTATTTTGTTAACTGCGCTGTAATAGCCATGTAAAGGCTGTAACCCAACAAGTTCAGTTGCTATGAAGGCCCGGTTCACACGGCTTCTTCCAGCCGTAATTGCGGGACGGATATCGCCCGCAATCACTGTTTGAATAAGGGGCGGGGGCGCTGCCCGCTGGCCCCATAGACTTTCATTATCCACGGCGCGTATCCCGCCAGGATAATGAACATGTCACTCTATGAGAACTGTGGATTACCGTAATGGCGGGGACGGATTCCAGCCGTATTGCAGCAATATGGCTGGAATCCGTTCCCAAAATAAGCCGTGTGAACGGCCCCTAACAGTTTTAGTCAGATCATCTTTTACACAATGATTTACTAGTGGCTCAGTATTTAGCTAAAATTCTAGAACCTTACAATCACATGGCTAAATTCAAAGGGGTTGTCTAACAATAGACATTGAGGATATAGTAACAAGATATGTATTGTATCAAAACGGTCCATGCTATTCAACAGTGTACCAATTAATTTCAACAGTAACACACATGCATGATGAATGTGGACACCACTGTGTACAACAGCATTATCAGAAACACCTGCTGACTAGCTTGCTTTCACTTTGTGCACATGTGAATGTCAATGGCGGACACTTAACACTTGCTAGGATTTCCTCATGTTTCTTAAGGGCCGGTTCACACGGCTTATTCAAGCCGTAATTGCGGGGCGGGGGCGCAGCTCCCCAGCCCCATAGACATGCATTATCCACAGCGCGTATCCCGCCGAATGTGCATGTAACTTTCTCCCTGCCCGGCGTATTCGCCGAGCTCGGAGGAGAGACGGAATCCACAGTTCTCTAGGAGAACTGTGGATTACCGTAATGGCTGGGACGGCTGGAATCCATGCCCAAAATAAGCCGTGTGACTAGCCCTTAAAGATCAAGGTATGCGTGTCAAGTTTTACTAAAATTACTTCAATTACTTTGTAAGGTGTGAGTGAAAGAACTGTGTCAGCATTAAAACTTTCATCCCAAAATCAAACTGAAAACCGACACAAATCATTGTATGCACTCAAATATGATGTGGATGCTGCTGTTCCCAAAATACAAGCCTGATGACTAAATTTTGCCAATATGTTTTTTTTTTTTTTTTTTAAACATTTAGTGGCAAGCATGCTTCAGTAAAATATCACGAGACAAACTGTCATGCAAAACAAATTTTAAGTAAAAAACTACCCCATAGAGAACCCACTGAAATAACGGACTTGGAGCAAAGCTGTATGTTTTGCTTTAAAGGGGTTGTATCATTACATTAAATGGTCTTCAGAACAAGGGGACAGTGAAAACAAGCAACTTTGCAATTGGCTGTCATTAGTAAAGCTGTCTTGTATTCACAGTTTTCCTTATCTTTGTTTTGTGTAAACACTATCGGTCATATTCCACCTCCTTTCATTTCATTGGCTGACGGCTCTACTAGTTTACATTCTGTCTGGCCCCCGGTCGTATTCACGGGAGCGAGCATTCCTGGTTCTCTCACTCAGAATAAGGGACCGGCACCATTTTACTCTGCACAGCCAAGAGCTGCACAGTAACACTGCAGCTGCTTTTACAATCAGAAAACAGCAGAATTTTGCTCGGTGCCTTAATGCTGCTGCATGGAAACATAGAAAGGAGACAGATCTGTTCTGCTCTGGATGAGTTCATAGAAGACTGGATTCAACTGTAACAAACCTCCAGCTGGGAGAGGAGTAGAGATCAGTGTTCTGAGTTCATAGAAGACTGTCTAGACTGAATGCAGGGCTGTGGTATGTAAACAGCTCTTACAAAATAAGACTGCACAGGGAGAGGAACATGTGGACTCAGACAGGAGGAGGGGGGGGGGGGAGAGCAGGGATGTGCTATCCACTTCCACTGATCTCAAACAAACACTGAAGCTGAAAGTAAAAGGAAACACACGAACTGATGAAGCGATACATCCCCTTTAGGCCGTGTTCACACGGCTTATTCCCGACGGATTTGTGCGCCGTATAGAGCGCACAAATCCGTCGTGAATAAGGGGCGGGGCAGGGCCGGAGCGCGGCGGGGGCGCCGCTCCCGGCCCCATAGACAATGCATTGTTTACGGCACGTCCGCGCCGTAAATAATGTGCAGGTCACTTTCTCCCCCCGCGGCGGATTCGCCGAGCGGGGAGGAGCGACTGATTCCACTGTTCTCTATGAGAGCAGTGGATTACCGTAATTGCTGCCGCGGATTGGCGCCGTACTGAAGCACAAATCCGGCGCGCAGTACGGCGCCAATACGCGGCAGAATAAGCCGTGTGAACGAGGCCTTAATGTACTGCCAAGCAAAAATGAAACTGCGCGTTGAAATTTTGTGCTTTGTAACTGTGTTCAATGTCAACTATTTGGCGGATACACAACGGTTACCCACTTCCTGTGTGAAAAATGAAGGCAGGAAAAGTTTAGCTAGTTGACCAAAACAATTTGCCCATGAGAGTCAATTTGTGCCCTACTCAGGTCTTCCCAGCAGTCAACTGTCGATGGGATTTCCAATTCACCATCTATATAAAAACTAATATCCTGCAGTTTCCACCCTGGGCACTCCACCTCCTGTTCTGTAGAATTCACTTCTCAGCAGTCTCATCATCATCACGGGCAGGATTAAAATGAAAGCCTAAAGCCTAGTATGGGGCAGTTTCACACATGGCAGTGGCTAAAAATACAGTGGTTTTTGTGATAAAAATGCCACAACCAGATGTTTGCTGTAGGTCAACAGGGATCCATTAAAACACTTTATAGTGCATTTTGTGACCTACTGAAACATGTTTGTGTTAATGTTCATAACTTCTTTCATCTTAGGCATTTTTTCAGTGTCTGGCATTTTCCTTCCATTATTAAAAGTCATATGAACATGTTGAATTTTTTTTGTCATGTTTCTCACAATACAGATCATATGATTTAAAAAGTGAGTAAATCATATGACCTATGTATGCAAAAAAACAATATTGCACAATTCACAACAGGTGACAGACAACATTCAGCTCATTCCCCAACAGCCTCCATGCAGACTTGGTGTAGTAACCTAAGACATACACCTTGCTCCAACGTATGAAAATTCTGCACAATGAGGAAGATTTGTTAAAATCGAAACGCGTCTGTGCGTAGGACTCTTATATGAGTTTTTTCATTGCCAATGCCATGTAATAAAGAAGAAATGTTTTAAAGGATTACAAGCCTGCCACCCGATCTATCTTAAGCCTTGTTTGCCGGACACGCCGTATTTTTCAATGTACAAAAATCTGTTAAATGGGTTTTCTTATATAAAAAATAATAAATAATATTATATATATATATATATATATTATATATATATATATATATATATTATAATATATCTATATATATCTATATATATCTATATATATCTATATATATCTATATATATCTATCACACACAGGCACTGAGTGGGTGTAATAGATACGCATAATACAGAAATACATATATGAGGAAAGCAACATTTCAATACCATTTCCAGAGAGGATGGGGGCCATTTAGTCTGCTTAAAATTAAACAGATCAGCTCTGCTCTCCTGAGGAGTCTGCTTTGGTAAATATATCATTGAAAGCATACATGGCCTTTTACTTGTAATGTCAAGTGGAGTGAAGTAAATGGCACAGCTGGGCTTTACCACTTAACTTGCTGAGTGGTTGCATGCCCACAATGCGATATACTTTGCAGTGAATGGACAGTGTCAAGCTCTATAGGGACACACCACAAAGTACAGCCCGCAAATACGGTCAAATCATAGCATTGATTGAGTGATATGATTTTGCAGCATATTCCCAGCGCACACTTCGTACCCATAAAAAGCAGCTTCTTTCGGGCACTTATGTGGTGGGGAAAGAGAAAGTGAATGGGGGCTAGGCCATAGCGGTGTTGAACGTATGTGCTGTTCAGCACATACTTTCAATAGAGGCATATAGCAGTGCGCACAGGTATGCGTCGCTATATGACATGTGAACCCGGCCTAACAACTATCAACTTTGATATACACTTGCAGGTGGAATAAGAGAGGAATATCTTCCCCTATGTACATTACTCGCTTTGATTCCGTTTTTGTAAACTCCAATAACACAGCAGTCACAGGATGGCTTGACGGACCTTCCTTATGGTCGGTTGTGGTCTGAGAAGTGTAAATATCAGCAATTACCTCATAAGCGTGAAGAAAATACCTCCCACCCCCCTCAGTGCAGAAAAAGATTACCCCATTTATCCTTTCATGTATTGCTCATGGTCTAGTATAATCATAACGGCTCTATTGTTCTCTTCACAGGAACAGCTATGTCTATCTAATATTTGTAATGAGACTATCTAAAGATAAGAGGGAGACCAGATTGCCCTGTCAAAACACAAAAGTTCTTTCACACTAGCTAGTGAATAATAATATTTTACATTGCATAGGACTGCTAAAATGAAAAAAATATAATGCTAAAAAAAATTTTTTTTATTTCTACAAAAAATACTTCTTTCTGATGGAAGTGTCCTTTAAATGGATCTGCGAGTTGTCTGCAGATAAAGTTTCGGGTCTATGGTCAAGACTATTATTAAAATGGTTCATCATGATCAATGATTTGGGGTTCCGAACTTTTTGAAGGAAATGCTCAAGCTAAGAAAAAAACACTGCAAAAACAAAAGAAAAAACCACGAAGAGGAACAAGGAAAATAAATACATTTTAGGTACAACAAGCTCAAAAGATAGATTTGTGGAGGTCTCCATAGATTTCATCCTATATCCGCTTAACTAATCTGCTACCTGCATAATATTGGTACCCAAAAACTTGGCCTAAAAAGGTACAAACACAGAAGAGCATAGATACCGGTTTAACTTACTTTATGAGAGCTGCAATGATTTGAACGTTCAATGCGGAGCCATTCATAAAGCGATCATGCAGTATCTGGAACCCGTTTAACGTGCCAAACTTATTTATGAGGTCTACTAACCAACCCTTCAAATAAAAGAGAAATAGGTTAGTTACATAAGCCAAACATACAATCCACTCTTACTTCGCTAACAAATTAATTCTGTTTTTTTACACAAAACACACATTTGGCTAAACATACGATAAAACTATTTGGTAAACTGCATGTAGATTGCCAGATACCAACTTGGGACAGTCAGATCCCTTGCAGTTGTAACACTACATTATGAAAAGTCACAACATTTCCAAAAATTCCATCTAAACCATAACATATCCGAAAATAAACACACAGCAACAGCCCACACAATAGCCTTGAGCTCATGATAGACTAGATTTCACTTACCTTTGGAGACCGTGGGTCAGGAGGACGGGCGAACAGCTCATCTTCTGCCAGCTGGACACCAGCTGGAACTGTCTCTGATGGACGTGTACCATTGTAGATATGGAATTTGCAATGAGGATTTAAGGCCATGGCAAGAAGTTCTAAAAGTGGAAACCAGTCTTGGGACAACTTGGCCACACATAGCTCCACCAGACGATGAGTATTGTTAATAATACACCTCTGTTCAAACAAAAAACAGAAAATTGTAGAAATTACAAGACAATTGCATTTCTTAACAGGGAAATAATCCTCTGCTCATAAACACAACTTTTACATTTACGTTGAAATGCCTATTGAACCACATACAATGGCTTTGCGGAGTATGAATAATTAAACCTATGAAATGGATGTCAAAAGATACAAAAAACAACAAACTTCACTTTCAAAATCGGTGTATTAAAAAGGCGTACACAAAAAACACATTAAACCGGAGAACACCAATATGCATATGCCCTATAATGTGCATTACTTTAGATTAATAGCAGGAGGTATAACTACATTGGGCCTCATTTAGGAAAACGGTCTAAGGGTATGTGCAGACGGCATCTTGCATACGTTTTTTCGGTCAAACGCATCTAAAAACGTACCACGAAGTGTTGTACGTATTTGGATACGTTTTCTGGACTTCAGAAATGTACCCTTATAGTTTCTATTGCCTTTTCATTGCGTTAAACAGATTAAGAATTGACATGTCCATTCTGTGAATGCATCCATTTAACGCAATGCAAAAATGTACTGTATGTAACACACGTATCGTCTGAATGACGAATAACGTATTTAACAAACGCCATGTGAAAGTGCCCTAAGAGGAAGGCTGTCCTTGCAGCAACCAGAGCTCAGCTTTCATTTCTTTTACTGCTCTGGAAAAACGAGAGCAGAGCTCTGATCAGTTGCTATGGTCAGCAAGGACAGTCTTGACCGTTTTCATAAAGGAAGCCTATTGTTTTAAACTGAAAACAGAGTATATTGGAGTAGATACACCTAAGGGTATGTTCACATGGCGCAAATTCGTCACGCATTTCGTCGCGTATTTGCACGCCGAAATTACGGCAATTAATAGTTCTCAGAGAATTATGGATTACGCCTCCTCTCCCCGCTCGTACAATACAATCATATTGCACGCGTGGGGAGATAAGTGACATGTCAATTATTCACGACAAATACGAGCCGCGAGTAATGAATGTCAATGGGGGTGGGCGGGCTGCAATCCCCCCCCCCCCCATGTATTAGTGCGAGCTCCTGAAAGACACGATGTACTGCAGCGCGTACTATACTCGCCGCAGTACATCGTGTGAACATAGCCTAAGCTGAAACAAGTACACTAGCAGGGAAGACCACCCAAATGGAAGGAATGTCAGGAAGGGGCATGTGTTTTATTTAAGCTTGGTCTGCAGGTAGATCTCCGAGGATGTTTATTGATGGTTTTCTAGATCATCAATAAAATGAATTGTCCTTTCATCGTTAGGCGCGCTTTTTGTTTGATTACCTTTACAAAACTGAAAAAGCGATATCAAATGGATGGTTTTCCACAGCTGATTTGCTAAAGAATAAATTGCTATAAAATACACACAGTCTGCTATCCTAGTCATTTTGAGAGACCCCAGAACACGGTATGATGTCCATGGGAAGAATAGCCATAGCGACTGCTATGGGGCACAGAGGTTGAATGGGCAAACTCTGTACAAGAACAATGTTCCTTTTTTGGTGGCTTTCTGCTCTCCAGCATACGATTTGGGTTCTCCAATACATGGTGGTAGAATTTATACCTATAATTATTATTACTTTTGCTGCCATTTTAGTTTATTGTCATTCGCTGATGGGGCCCCATGTCATTTTTCTGTAGGGACTTATGAATTCTAGTTACACCCCTGACCATAGCCATAATACATGACAAGCGAAATAGTTAGGGTATGTTCACACGGTCATTTCCGGCGAGCATTTCGCATCGTATTTGCGCTCTTATACAAGCGAGATGCGCACCGAAATTATTGTAATCCACAGTTCTCATATTATCTAATAGCACACCCTGGACTGAATGAGTATAGCTCTATGTGGCCGGCCCTCCATCGTCGCAGAGAATACAGCGTTCTTTCACGGAGACCCAATGGAAAAAAAGAAATGTTTTCATGGCAATACCTCTCCCAAGTTATCAATATAGCAGTACTTTTTTTTTTTTTTTTTTTTTTTTAAATCAAAATGTAATCCATGTAAAGCAGCACCATCTTAGGTTTTGTTGAGTCTCCTACAATTAGTGAATAGGTTGTCGAAGGGAAACACTTTTGTGCAATATATCCCAAGTGTCATTTCTAGTACTGTAACAGACCCATATTATCTAAAGCACAACCACTAAGGAGGCTGTCTAAATGCAGTCATTGGCTCTAAGCTGGCCCCACTATACATTTCATTCAGAGAATACAGACTTTGTTTCTTTTCACGGAGGGGAGGCCCAATGGGAGAAATAAAAAAAAAAATCTTTTCATGCAATACCTCTCCCCAAGTTAGGCATTTTATGCAGTCCTACACCAGCTGTTGGATAAAGGGAAGTTTTTTTGGACGTACAGAAAACAGCTGTGTGGTACTCGTGCTCAGACCGACTCAGCCAATAGCGATAAGGCCATCAGACTGGTAACAAGCAGTTATTAATTTAGCAATAAAGGTCAAAGAGATTAGAGATGAAGAACTACATCTGGAATTGTTACTTCATACTAAATACAATAAATTTACTAAAAACCTTTTTTTTTGGTCAAGAGACACCACAGCTTCTCTAAAGAAAAGTACCAAAAGAAGAGCAGCTTTAATAAAAGTGTAAAGTTACATTAAAATTGGAGCTGAATTTATAATAACCAAGTCTGTGGTATATTGTCAGTAATACATAAAGTTTGCTTTTAATGTCCATAAATAACAAACACATTGAAGTGTTACTTACATGGATCTCAAACTTCCAGCCACTCACTGCCTCGTCTGTGAGGATGTTGGTAAAGGATAGCGTTAGACCAGCTCTAACAATTCGTTGGCATGCTTCACTTTTCACATCAAGGCCTGATTGGGGAAACAAAAGCCACATATCAAAATGACTTAAAACCAAAGCAATAGAAAGAAAGAAGAAGAAAAAAAAAAAAAAGGTCAAACAAATGATGGTGCACACGTACGGGCATTAGCGTGTCAAACAAATGGAGGCGCTGTTCACATCATCTTAGCGACTTCCTCAAATCTGAGGACACAGCTGAAGCCCTAGGGCATTCTATTCCTGATAATTGCTTCTCCTAGCGGTCTATCACACTCATGTAATTTGAGGAAGGGGAATTCATAACCACAACACGCACCATTACACAGTTGTTGCTTTGTAGATTGAACAACCAGAGGTCCAGGGGACATCACAAGTGATGTAAAAGGTAGCTTCTTTAGAAGCCAAGCTCTCACATGAATGGCCACAAGAACTTATTTTTGTTACATTTAAAAGTTATCCATGCGTCACACACAGCTTAATGACATCTTAAAAGGGCTTTTCCACAAAGCCGCTTTCCGATAACAGGTCTGCTCATTCCTAGCTAAAAGTCAACCATGTTCTAGAATGAGAATGGTGGAGCTTGTGGCCACTCTCCCCATTTATTTCTATGGGAATTCTGAAACAACTGTGCTGGGCTAGATTTGAAACGCCCATACACATTAACGGTACAGAGCTGCATAAGTGCGGCCCTCCTCATTCTGTAACACGGTCGGCTGACATGAAGTGGCTTTGTGGAAACACCCTTAACGTGATTTGAGTTGCTGCAGTTTCACATGACCACAGGGTGGCACTAAAGCAATGGTTCAAATTATCTATCACCCTTGATCTAATTCGCTCGGATTTTTCAGTAGACTTTACAACCCCTCCTCATTCTGTAACACGGTCGGCTGACATGAAGTGGCTTTGTGGAAACACCCCTTTAAGTGATTTTAGTTGCTGCAGCTTTACACATGACCACAGGGTGAGCATAAAAGCAATGGTTTCAAAATTATCTATTGCCCTATGATCTAATTCGGTCTAGAATTTTTTCAGTAGAACTTTACCAACAAAGTCCTAGCTTGGAAGTCATTATTTAATATGACAAGAGATTCTTGCAGGACACCTCTACTGACAATAACAAAGTTGACTTTCAGCAGCATGAGAACACACACACACACACACACACACACACACACACACACACACACACACACACACACACACACACACACACCTTAGAGCACAGGTGTCAAACCTCCAGCCCTCGGGAAACTACAACTCCCATCATGCATTTGTATAATCTATAACAGTGGGCATGAGATGGGTGTTGTTGTTTCCCAACAGCTGGAGGGCCGGCAGTTTGACACCCCTGCCTTAGAGCATGTCCCCAGCAGTCTAGCTTGGAGGATATTTAAAGACAGAGATTTTGCGGAATCTTACTGACATAACAAGTTGACTTCAGAAGCACACTGCGCGCGCGCACAACACACACACACACAGCCTCACGCACACACACACACACACACACACCCACCCACTACCCGCGTTCAACACCACCGCACACACACAACACACATAACACACGTCACCACACACAACGGACACCTTAGAGCTGTCCCCACGGCAACGGGTTTGCGGCCGTTTTCAACGGTTATCCGGTTGAAAGCCATCTGCCGTGGGGACGGCACTAAAATAGTACAACTACCGGTCAGATAAAGCGACCGGTATTTGTCCTTTGCCGTGGGGATGAGCCCTTATACTGAGAGAATGGCAAAACATGTCAAAATGACGAAGGACACGATTGGTAATTATAAAAGGATGGTACATTGTTGCCAAATGAGGCACACAGAGTTCACAAGTGCATTGGGGATCAAATATACACAATTCTGACCACTTGCTAGCTTTGACATTGGCAGTGCATAGCTCATGAAGGATGTTGGGATGAGCTGGCTCGGTGGGTATGTTAGGTATGTATAGGCCATCTGCACACATCCCTCGCTGTAGACATGGGTAAAAAGGGCAATTCATCAGAGTTGCAAAAAGGGTCGAGCACGGTTTTTCAGGCCGAATTAGGCAGTATTTCTGAAACGGAGAGTAGTTAAATGGCTCCATTGCAAGTAAGTGGAAACTGCAGAGCACCATGTGCCATTGATGTCAGAGGTGAACATCGACTATGAAGGTGTACAGGGGCAGAGCCACACATTTTACTGAAGTATTTATTCGCCAAAATGAACCAGGTGGCTCCTAGACAAGTGTCTAAAACAGTTCAGCAAACCTTACTGCATATCGGGTTCTGAAAAAGATGGATGGTCACTGCACCTCTGCTCACAAAACTGCATTGGCAGAAAACGCTTACGTATTTAAAAGGCAGTACTGGAATTGGACCTCCGCTGATCGATAAAACAGGAGAAGAAGTAGTGACTCATTGCTCTTTGCCAAATGGATGGAATTTGTCGTGTCAGGTGAGATACACCCCGAAACCCTTGCTGGAGTAACAAGCTGGTGGTGCAGCATTATGGTCTGTGAAATGTTTTAGGGCCTGAGGGACCACTCATCCATGCTGAAAGCATGCTTAATCAGCTTTTGTATGAAATCATCCCTTTAGGATCATACACATCCTGAAACTTCAGCCAAAAGCCAAATCGTAGTTAACATAAATCTTGAATTATTTTTTAAATGAACAAAATGAGACCATCTCAACTTTATAATGCACATGTCCAACGTTTCAGTACTTTTCAGGGCTGTGGAGTCGGTGCCTATTTTGCAGGAGTCGGAGTCGTCATAAAATGGACCGACTCCCAAAATATATAATAAGTTGGTCCAGTTAGTTCGATGCCGTACATAGAGGTAGAGGAATGGGGACTGGCCGGTGCTGCTGCTGCCATATCTTCAGCCTTATGAGATTAGGAGTGTAATTGATGACATGGAGCAGGGAAAGCGCTGCCCCAGGGTAAAAGATTCCGCTCCCATGGCAAACAGATTTCAGCAACTTTTTCACCTTCTTTCAAAGTAGAAGAGTTCAACCATTCATCAAAACTGACTGTGCCTGAGACAATTCCTTTATACCCAGACATTGTTAGAGATGTTGCCCCTGTGATCACCGCTTTGCCCCCAACCCAAGTTAGTATAGAGAGGCCGTTCTCTAGCCTGGAAATAATGAGATCAGATTTGAGGTCATGTATGCAGGATCTGATGGAGGCAATACTATTTCTCAGAACAAATTCAGAGACTCCACAAATGTTCCTGCAGTGTTTTGTATATTAATTTTTGGGTTTTCTAAAGTCATATCCAATAAATATATTTTACACTGACAAGCAAAATGGTAACCATGTTTTGAACTTGAGACTTTCAGGCTCCATATCTCACTATCCACTACAGCTTTGTACATGAGGCTACTGTAATTTTATATACAGTCATCTTACCTATCTTATACATAAATTTGACTTGCAAGTATTTAGCATCTGCTTAGTTCTGCAGATTCTTTTCCTGTAACTGCACTGCTACGTTTTGCACCTAAAAATCAAAATGTTAATTTTTATTATTTTGTTAGTATTTAGTATACCCGTCCATCCCCTTTTGTCTGATTCCAGGTCTCTTCTACACGTTCCCAATGTTGGTGCAGACTGGTCAACTCACTTGGGTATGAATACAGCTTTTTTCTTCAACTCTGCCCACAGGTATTCAATTGACCTGAGGTCTGGGGACTGTGAAGACCAATTTAGCAACTCTACTTAAGTATCATTGCATCATTTCTTTGCCAAACTCAACGTATAGTTCAGGTCGTTGTCCTGCTGGAACACATTGTCGTCCTTTTCAGATCCATAGTACTGGAGTATATGAAGTAACTCATCTTGTAAGAAACTTATAGATAAATATAGCTCAGCATTGAGATCAACATCGATTCTGGTCAAGTATCCAGCTTTGGCTATTAAACAACCTCGCATAATCATGTTTCCTTCACTGTACCTGTTTCTTCAATTTCTCGCTCCATTTGCCCTCTTTTCCCTTGATTCTTCCAAACCCATTTTCCCCCATCAGAGCCCAGTCTATTGACTTTCATCTCATCGCTCCAAATCACCCATTTCCAATCTTCTACTGTCCACTTTTCATACTTTTTTTGCAAACTTGAGCCAACGCTTCTTATGACGGGATTTAGGCGTCTTTATCTTTTTTCGGGCCCCCATTCCCGACCTGTGTAAGGAGCGTTGCACGGTGCTTGCATGGAAATCTGTGTTCTCACTCATACTAAGCCTACGAGACACCTCCACTGCTGTGTTTGTCTCGCCCGACCTGATACACCTTGTGATGAGCAACTTGTTGACTGATATTTTGCCTGGAGGTCCACCTCTTGGCTTCTGAATGAATGGAAGGACTTCATCTCATATTCTTCCAGCTGTCATGGCCTCACATGATGCAGTTTGGCAATTTTCTTGGCCAAGAGACCACTATCAATGAGATGAATGATGCCGTTTATCTTTTCTTAGGAAATCTTCTTCATAGCTGCTCCTCAATTCAAACAAGTGACCTTTTGCTTGAGAACACTGAGGTATTAGGGAATTCGAGAACTGGTAGTAATTTGTAGTACACAAGAAAGTTCCACCACCAGGAGCAAACAGTAACAATGCAGTAACATGACAAGAATCTGCATAACTAAGCATATGCTAAATAGTTGCAGGTCAAATTTAGCTACTAGGCAGTGAAGATAATTTTCTATAAAATGAGGGCAGCGTTCAAAACGGTAGTGGATGGTGAGATACGAAGCGAAAGTCAAAAGTTCAAAACACTGTTACCCTTTTGCTTGTTGGTATAAAACATTTATTGGATACAACTTTAGAACATAAAAAACCTTAATAAATTGTAAATATGCAAAACGCTGCAGTAAGTGGGGAAAAAACGTTTTCAACAAAAATGTCCTGAACAACATTTGTGGAGTCTATGAATTTGTTCTGAGAAATACTACTCACCTCCATCAAATCCTCCATAGATGACCTCAAATCTGAGCTCATTATTTCCAGGCTAGAGATCGGCCTCTCTACACTAACTTGGGTTGGTGGCAAAGCGGTGACCACATGAGGCAACATCTCTTAATCTCAGGGTATAAAGGAACTGCCTGAGGCACAGTCAGTTTTGAGGAATGGTTGAGCTCTTCTACTTCCTTGAGAACAAGTTTAAACTTTGCTATGGGAGCGAAAGCTTTTCCCCTGTGCAAACGCTTCACCTGTTCCATGTCATCCAAATACTTTTCAAAATTAAACTCATCTGATGAGGCTGAAGATATGGGAGCAGTAGCACTGGCAAGACCCAATTCCTTTTGCTCTTGGCATTGCATTGAACTGTACCAATTTATTATATATTTTAGGAGTCTGAGTCAGTCCATTTTAGAACGACTGACTCCACCAAAATGGACACCGACTCCACAGCCCTGGAGATATTACAGCAGGACAAGACCTCACATAGCTAGAAATATCCAACACTGGTTCGAAGAGCATGACCAGATGTTACAAGTACTACCCGGCCTCCTAATTCTCCAGATTTGAACCCAACTGAGCATCTACCAGACCAACTCAATGGTCTTGTTCACTGTATGGATCCTACGCACCCTTCAGCAGCTGTGTAATGTTAGTCAGCATGACTTGTGACAACCTACTAGGACTTTATTAAGTCACTCCGTGTGCAACATGGACAGCAGCTGCATGGACTAGGTGGTTACCCTGGATATAAGCTAGATGTTAATAATGTGACTTGACTGTACAGTGTGTATATGTATCTACACCAATCCCACATACTCAGTCTAGTTTAAAAACCTGTTGGTGAAGAACATTTATGTGCACTAAAAACATACCTTTTTTACTAAGATCAATAGCAGCTTCTAAAAGAACTTCTAATTCACCTTTCGGCAAAACTGGAACAACCCAGCGAGGTCTAAAATAAATCAAATGCAATATTAAATCAAACAAAACGTTTTTTTAAGCAGAACCATCTAGGCATACATGTAAAAAGAGTATCTAGTCAGAACTATTCTTCACACTGGGTCACCACTGATTGCTACCAAATATACATTTGTTTTCCAGCCATAAAAATGGTAATCCCTTTTCCTTACTATCATTTTTGTAAATGTTTTACTGAATAAGTTTTCTCACCCCGTGCCCTCCACAGCAGGTCCAGCTTCTGAAAGCCAGAGGAAATTTGTGGCCAGCTATATACAAGGTATTATTAGAAGCAGGCATTCAAATGAATGACCAACTATGTAATACATGGTCAAGCCAGGCCTGGAGCTAGCTAAACCCTATGACTTCATTTACCCTACTAGGGCAATTAGAAACAGCCGGTCACAATCAGACAATACCTTTAAGACAGGTTTCAGACAGCATTTAATTAAAAAAAAACAAAAAAAAAAAAACCACACACTACTTTTTTTTTTGCAGTAATTTGCTGCTTTTTTGGTGGAAAGGAAGACTGAGGTTTTCCCAACAGTGACCTACCCACACCAACTTCTGCTTATACCCATGTGGATAGAACAAAGAGGGATTTCCAACTAATCAGTGGCATATCATTTTAAAAGAGTCTCTCATCACAGTAAATCCAGAAAAAAAAAAATACCTGTTGATCATGTCATCCAACTTGGCCAAGTCAGTGTGAGGAAAAGCAGGTTCCTCATCTTCGAGTGGAGGAGGGGCATCCCCCTGTCCCTGCTCATCCGGAGGGCTGACTGGGGAGTTCTCATTGGAAGAATCAGGTGAGGAGGTCTGAACACAAAATGTATGTAAATGAAATACTATATAAACAGAAAGCAGACAGCCATGTTACTGTAAGAATTTAGTGCCTCTCACAATGCTGACTACATAGATTATGCAAGTCACCCATCTCTACATTAGAGAGGTGGTCTGGTTTGTATGACCGTTAAATCTGTTAAAAGTGGCCAATAAGAAACAACACACACACCCCATCTCAGCGCTGGCGCTCCCTGGTCAATACAGCAGTCGCTGATTGGAAGTTAGCTGCTCTGAACAGTCATGTAAGTAGAGGCACATACCCTTAAGGCCATGTTCACACGGCTTATTTTGACGTGGTTTAGGATTAGGTTTTCGGAGCGTTTCCTCGCCCAAAACGCCCCCAGTTCATTTAACTGATTCCTATGTAAAACCTCGTTGTAGTCCACACACTGAGGTTTTTAAACGCTTCTTTGGAAGCACTGAAAAAGTAGTGTTATGTCAATTCTTGAAGCGTGTTTTAGGCGCGTTTTTTGTCCTAGCTATTAATTTGTATGGGTGAAAACCAAACCTCACCGAGAAACGCCTCTAAAACCTCTACTGAAGAAGCGCATTTCAGGCAAGGTTTTGGGAGCGGAAACGCTGCAAAAATCTCGTCCAAAACTACGCCTTACAATGCTCATGTTCACACGGCATAATACTATATATGCAGTGTGAACAAACCCTAACTATGTCCATTTTGGTCAAGAACAGAAAAAATGAATACCAGGGAGACCTAGCGTTGACAAAAAGGCGAATATGAAGGGGTCTATTAATATTTTTTATGATTAAATTGCCTGCCAGTAGCAGAATAGGTCTTTTTTATATGAATAGGAAAACACCTTTTACCTCTAAGACCATGTCTCCAACACACAAAAAAATGTCAGTTTTTTAAGCTTTGTTTTCTAAAAACACGGCTGTAAACAGCTCCCATAGACTTTTATTGTAAAAACGTCCTGTTGTCTCCACAGAACGTTTTTTTTCTGCTCGTTTTATTTACTTGTCGCCTTTTGAAACATGTTGCAAAAAAACGCCAGAGCAGGGCAGAAAATTGAGTAATTCAGTCTATGTAAAGCGCCGGACGTTTTATGGCGCATTTTGTCAATGAAAACCCACCCAGGAGATTAAAGTCCCACCTTTAGTGGGTGTTAACACAGGTTATACCTCATCAAGTCTGCATACAAGTGTCCGATGTGTCCTCATTCGTAAAAAAGTTTTGTCGCTAACTGATTTTGGCGCTAATAACGTTATCTCACTTCTGTCGCTACAAATGCGGTTATTTACGGATTTCAGTGCCAAAATCCGTAAGAAAAAAAAATACGGACTTTAGCGCAAAAATCCGTTAAAAAAATGATTTTTGCGATCAAATATGTAAAAAAACAAAACAAAAAAACCCCCAGATTTTTAGTGGCAAGAGCAAGATAACTTTATTAGCGACAAAATCCGTAAGACGACAAGATTACATATAAAGGCAATAATGTGCTTTAAACACCCTTTTGTAGGGTGGAGCTACATACAATGGCTTGATTTAGGCATACATTAAAAACCAGACTTGAACACTAGCAAAAAAACGTGTGTGTAAAAAAAGAAAAAAAAAACACACACAAATCGTGGCAAAAAAAAAAAAATACAGCTGTTTTTTCATCAGCTTTTGACAGGCAGTTGACAAAAGAAAGTATTTTGTCCACTTCAGTGTAGTGTCATGGCCAAAAGTTTTTAGAATGATACAAATGTTAATCTTTACAAAGTCTACTGCATCAGGTTTTATAATGGCAATTTGCATATACTCCAGAATGTTATAAAGATGATCAGTTTTAACCAGCAATTAATTGCAAAGTCAATAATTGCCTAAAAGTGAACTTTTTCCTCCAAAACACATTCAACTTCATTGCAGGCCTGCCTTAAAAGGACCAGCTAACATCGTTTCAGTGATTGCTCCATTAACACAGGTGTGGGTGTTGATGAGGACAGGGCTGGAGATCAATCTGTCATGATTAACCCCTTAAGCCGAACGCCTGAAAAGTAGTTAATGACCAGAACATTTTTTAGTTTTGGCCTCCTTGCGTTTAAACAGTTGTAACTTTTTTATTTTTTCAATGACGCAGTTGTATGAGGCCCTTGTTTTATTCGAGACAAGTTGTACTTTAAAAGGGAATAGTTTAATTACACTTATAAATAATTGCAGTATTTATTTTTTTTTTTACAAAAATTATTATTATTTTTTTTTTTTTTACACCATTCACATTTCCCACTTAATAACTTGTTAGATTAATTCTACAGGTTATTACGGTCGTGTGGATACCAATATGTGTAGGGTTTTTTGTGCGTGTAATTTATGTACAATTATATTTTTTAAAATATTTATTTTTATTTATAAATTTATATTTTTTATTCTTTTTTTTACACTTTTTATGGGTTTTTTTGTACTTTTTTTTTTTACTCCCATGAAGGGAGAACTGTTTAACATTTTTTTAATTTTTTTTTTTTTTACACTTCGTAATGTATTAGCATATTCATATATGCTAATACATTCTAATCTTGTCACTGACACGGGCATTGATTAGGACAGCAAAAAGGGTGCGTCCTAATCACTGGCTTCTTACACAGACAGCTCTGGGCCACTCTAGGTCCCCAGAGCTGACTGTGCAGCTGGCCCTGAGCTCTGTCGGGTCCCCCGGGGCGTTTCCGATCACCCGACAGAGCAGGGAAACCTTTGATTACGCTGCGGAAAACGCACCGCCCAATCAAAGGGTTAAAGCCCCGGGGTTTTGCGGAGGTTTCCTCCGCTCCCCGAGGGCCTGCAGGACATGCTCTGGATCGGGGCTGTGTACACGCCCCGATCCCAGACCAGCTGCGGCGCCGGGCGCCGAAAACTCCGATGTCTGCAGCGACGTCAAAAGACGTCGCTGCAGACGAACGACCCGCACCGGCCGCCGTCAAAAGATGGTGGGCGGTCGTTAAGGGGTTAAGTAAGAATCGCACCGCTGGACACTTTAAAAGGAGGCTGGTGCTTGGCATCATTGTTTCTCTTCTGTTAACCATGGTGATCTCTAAAGAAACACGTGCATTCATCATTGCACTGCACAAAACTGGCCTAACAGGGAAGAGTATCGCAGCTAGAAAGACTGCACCTCAGTTAACAATCTATCGCATCATCAAGGAATTCAAGGAGAGAGGTTCCATTGTTGCCAAAAAGGCCCCAGGGCGCCCAAGAAAGACCAGCAAGCGCCAGGACCGTCTCTTAAAAGTGTTTCAGCTTCGGAATCGGGCTACCAGCAGTGCAGAGCTTGCTCAGGAATGGCAGCAGGCAGGTGTGAGTGCATCTGCACGCACTGTGAGGCGGAGACTCATGGAGCAAGGCCTGGTGTCAAGGAGAGCAGCAAAGAAGCCACTTCTCTCCAGAAAAAACATCAGGGACAGACTGATATTCTGCCAAAGGTACAGGAGGGGCTGCTGAGGACTGGGTAAAGTCATTTTCTCTGATGAATCCCCTTTCCGAATGTTTGGAACATCTGGAAAACAGCTTGTTCGGAGAAGACAAGGTGAGCGATACCACCAGTCTTGTCTCATGGCAACTGTAAAGCATCCAGAAACCATTCATGTGTGGGGTTGCTTCTCAGCCCAGGGAATCGCTCTCTAACATCTTGCCTAAAAACACATCCTTTGAATAAAGAAGGGTACCAAATGTCCTCCAAGAGCAACTTCTCCCAACCTTTCCCAAGAGCAGTTTGGTGATCAACAATCCCTTTTCCAGCATGATGGAGCACCTTGCCATAAAGCAAAGGTGATAACTAAATGGCTCAGGGAACAAAACAGAGAGATTTTGGGTCCATGGCCTGGAACTTGTGGTCAATCATCAAGAGACGGGGGGACAAACAAAAACCAACAAATTGTGACAAAATGCAAGCATTGATTGTACAAGAATGGACTGCTATCATCAGGATTTGGTCCAGAATTGATTGAGAGCATGCCAGGGAGAATTGCAGAGGTCCTGAAGAAGAAGGGTCAACACTGAAAAATATTGACTTTGCTGCATTAACTCATTCTATCAATAAAAGCTTTTGTTAATCATAATTTGATTGCACTTGTATTTCTGATGTGATAAAAACATCTGACAAACACACATAAAAACCAGAGGGCACAGATCATGTGAAAAAAATAATATTTGTGGCAATTCTCAAAACTTTTAGCCATGACTGTAGACAGAGCCTAAGTGACTGCAAATACATCTTTTTACAGTAGGACAGGAATAAACCAACGCAGGATCTACTTCACCATATAGCAACCACATTATTCAAGTGACAGTATATTAAATGAGTGCTCAGATCAAATAAGTTTAGGTCCTCTAATGGGACCAAAGAAAAAATATATATTAAAATACACCCGAAAAAAAAAGCTATACTACTAAATCAAAATTCTCTCTTTCCCCTATTAATTACGGGAATGGGGGATATAAATAAAAGGTGCAAGGATAACACGTGTGTGGATTTATTTAAAATGCCAAAACTAAAAAATTATCCCATTCAGCTTTAGCTTTGTGTGTAATATTCTTCACCACAGAGTGTGTGTGTGTGTAAAAGTATTTGATACACTGGCAATTGTGCAAGTTTTCCTACCTACAAAGAATGGAGAGGTCTAATTTTTATCATAGGTACACTTCACCTGAGAGACCTTATCTAAAAAAAATAAAATAAAATAAAAAAATATCCAGAAAAAAATTACATTGTATGATTTTTAAGTAATTAAATTTGCATTTTATTGCAGGAAATATAGGGCATTGCGAAAGTATTCGGCCCCCTTGAACTTTTCAACCTTCTGCCACATTTCAGGCTTCAAACAAAGATCTAAAATTTAAATTTTTTTGTGAAGAATCAACAAGTGGGACACAATTGTTAAGTGGAGCGAAATTTTTTGGATATTTAAAAAAAAAAAAAAAAAAAAAAAAAAGTGGGGCGTGCAATATTATTCGGCCCCTTTACTTTCAGTGCAGCAAACTCGCTCCAGAAGTTCAGTGAGGATCTCTGACTGATCCAATGTTGTCCCTAAATGACTGATGATGATAAATATAATCCACCTGTGTGTAACCCAAGTCTCCATATAAAATGCACCAGCTCTGTGATATCTAGGTTCGTTAAAGCGCAGAGAGCATCTGAAGACCAAGGAACACACAGGCAGGTCCGTGATACTGTTGTGGAGAAGTTTAAAGCCGGATTTGGATACAAAAAAGTTTCCCAAAACTTAAACATTTCAAGGAGCACTGTGCAAGCGATCATATTAAAATTTGGAAGGAATATCAGACCACTGCAAATCTACCAAGACACGGCTGTCCCTCTAAACTTTCATCTCAAACAAGGAGAAGACTGATCAGAGATGCAGCCAAGAGGCCCATGATCACTCTGGATGAACTGCAGAGATCAAACAGCTGAGGTGGGAGAGTCTGTCCATAGGAAAAAATTTCAGTCGTACACTGTACAAATCTGGCCTTAATGAAGAGTGGCAAGAAGAAAAGCCATTTCTCAAAGATATCCATAAAAAGTCTAGTTTAAAGTTTGCCACAAGCCACCTGGGAGACCCCCAAAAACATGTGGAAGAAGGTGCTCTGCTCAGATGAAACCAACTTTTTGGCCACAATGCAAAACATATGTTGGGGGTAAAAGCAACACAGCTCATCACCCTGAAAACCCCACCATCCCCACTGTCACACATGGTGGGGGCAGCATCATGGTTTGGGCTTTTCAGCAGGACAGGGAAGATGGTTAAAAATTTATGGAAAGATGGATGGAGCCAAATACAGGACCATTCTGGAAGAAAACCTGTTTTGGAGTCTGCAAATAACCTGAGACTGGGACGGAGATTTTTCTTCCAACAAGACAATGATCCCAAACAAAGCAAAATCTATAATGGAAGGTTCACAAATTAAACGTCTCCAGGTGTTAGAATGGCCAAGTCACAGTCCAGACCTGAATCCAATCAGAATCTGTGGAAAGAGCTGAAGACTGCTGTTCACCCAAAAGCTCTCCATCCAACCTCACTGAGCTCCAGCTGTTTTCCAAGGAAGAATGGGCAAGAATTTCAGCCTCTCGAAGTACAAAATTGGTAGACATACCCCAAGCGACTTGCAGCTGTAATCGCAGCAAAAGGTGGCGCTACAAAGCATTAACTTAAGGGGCCGAATAATTTTGCATGACCAATTTTTTAGCTTTTTTATTTTTTACAAAAGTTTAAAATATCCAATAAATTTTGTTCCACTGCACAATTGTGTCGAACTTGTGGATTCTTCACAACAAAATTAAAATTTTATATCTTTAGGTTTGAAGCTTGAAATGTGGCAAAAGGTTAAAAAGTTCAAGGGGGCCGGATATTTTCGCAAAGCATTGTACGTATTTTTCATACAATAGAAAAAAAGAACTTAATATTTTGTATAGAAACCTTTCGTTTCTGGTAGTTCTTGACCAGGTTTGCACACACTGCAGCAGGGATTTTGACCCACTCCTCCATACAGATCTTTCATGTTTCAGGGCTGTCGCTTGGCTACATTGAGTTGCAGCTCTCTCCAAAGATTTTTGATTGGGTTCTGGTCTGGAGACTGGCTAGGCCACTCATGGAATTTGAAATACTCCTTACGGAGCCACTCCTTAGTTGCCCTAGCTATATGTTTAGGGTCACTGTCATACTGGAAGACCCAACCCCGACCATCTTTAATGCGCTTGCTGCGGAAAGGAGGTTGTTGGCCAAAATCTCACAATACATGGCTCCATCCATCCTCTCTTCAATACAGTATAGTCCTGTCCCCTTTGCAGAAAAGCACCCCCAAAATATAATGTTTCCCTCCCCATGCTTCACTGTTGGGACTGTGTTCTTAGGGGTGTACTCCGCCGTCCTCAAAACACTTCGAGTGGAGTTGTTAACAAAAAGTTGTATTTTGGTTTAATTTTTCCACAAGATCTTCTCCCATGCCTCCTCTGTATCATCCAGATGGTCATTGGCAAAATTCACGGAGACTGTGGTTCGACTGATTCCTGACCTTTCTCAAAATCATCTTTACCCAATGAGGCGAGATCTTGCATAGAAGACCAAGGAAGATTGACAGTCACCTTGTGTCTCTTCCATTTTCTAATAATTGGGCCAACAGTTGTTGCCTTCTCACCAAGCTGCTTGCATATTGTCCTGTAGCCCTTCCCAGCCTTGTGCAGCTCTAATGATACCAGGGACAAAATTGTAGACAGCTCTTTGGTTTTGGCCATGGTGGGGAGGTTGGAGCGTTATTGAGCTTAATACTTGTATAAAGGACACCTATCCACACACCTAGTCAAGCAGATGCAATTAATACTGGTAATGATTGCAGAGTAGGAGGGCTTCTTAAAGGGAAAACTAGCAGGTCTGTAAGAGCCTGAATCCTTGCTGGTTGTTAGGTTATCAAATAAATACTTATGTCATGCAATAAAAATGCAAAATTATTATTTAAAAGTCATACTATGATTTTCTGATATTTTTTTTTTCAAGACTTAGTCTCTTAAAGTTGAAGTGTATCTACAATAAAAATTAATGACCTCTCCATTCTTTGTAGGTGGGGAAACTTGCAAAACGGACAGTGAATTATTTATTTTCACAATTATATACACACAAAAAAAAAAAATTATACTACTAATAAATCCAATTTCCCTTCCTTTTTCCCGCATTAATTATGGGAAGGAGGGAGGGGGGTGGGGTACAAATAAAGATGCAAAGATAACACATGTATGGATTTATTTAAATGGTCAAAACTAGAAAAAATAAAATAGTTTTGGCCGTTGTGTGTGATCTATCTACACATTCAGTGAAGGAAATAATTATTTGATCCCTTTCTGATTTTGTAATTTTGCCCACTGACATTACATGAACAGCATATAATTTTAAGGGTAGTTTAATTTTAAAATTTATAGATAGAATATCCAAAATAAAATCTAGAAAATCATATTGTATAAATTATATAAATTTATTTGCATTTTGTAGTGAGAAATAAGTATTTGACCCCCTACCAACCAATAAGAGTTCTGGCTCCTGCAGACCTGTTAGATGCTCCTAATCAACTCGTTAATTGCATTAAAGACAGAAGTCTTAAATAGTCACGTTTATACAAGACTCCTGTCCACAGACTCAGTCAGACTAACCTCTACAACATGGGCAAGACCAAAGAGCTTTCTAAGGATGTCAGGGACAAGACCATAGACCTGCACAAAGCTGGAATGGGCTACAAGACCTTAAAGTTAGATGCTTGGTGAGAAGGAGACAACTGTTGGTGTGATAGTAAGAAAATGGAAGAAATACAAAATGACTAATCAACATCGATCTGGGGCACCATGCAAAATCTCACCTCGTGGGGTATCCTTGCTCCTGAGTAAGGTGAGAGATCATCCTAAAACTACACAGGGGGAATTTGTTAAACATCTCAAGGCAGCTGGGACCACAGACACCAAGAAAACATGGTTACATTACACCATAATGGTTTAAAAATCCTGCAGTGCCCGCAAGGTCCCTCTGCTCAAGAAGGCACATGTGCAGGCCCATCTGAATTTTGTCAATGAGCACCTGGATGATTTTGTGAGTGATTGGGAGATGGTGCGCTCATCAGATGAAACAAAAATTGAGCTCTTTGGCATTAACGCAACTCGCTGTGTTGGGAGGAAGAGAAACGCTGCCTATGACCCTAAGAACACCGTCCCCACTGTCAAGCATGGAGGTGGAAACATTATGTTTTGGGGGTGTTTCTCTGCTAAGGGCACAGGACTACTTCCCTGCATCAATGGGAGAATGGATGGACCCATGTACCGTAAAATCCTGAGTGACAACCTCTTTTCCTTCGCCAAGACATTAAAAATGGGTCGTGACTGGGTCTTCCAGCAAGACAACGACCCAAAACATACAGCCAAGGCAACAAAGGAGTGGCTCAAAAAGAAGCACATTAAGGTCATGGAGTGGTCTAGCCAGTCTCAAGACCTTAATCCCATAGAAAACTTATGGAGGGAGTTGAAGCTCTTAGTTGCTAAGCGACAGCCTCAAAATCTAAATGATTTAGAGATGATCTGCAAAAAGGAGTGTACCAAAATTCCTCCTGACGTGCGCAAACCTCATCATCGGCTACAAAAAACGCCTGACTGATGTTTGCCAACAAGGGCTTTCCATCAAGTGTTAAGTCTGGTTTGCCAGAGGGATCAAATACTTATTTCTCACTGGATTTTAGTTTGGATATTCTATCTTAATATAAGTTAAAATGAACCTACCCTTAAAATTATAGACTGTTCAGGTCTGTCAGTGGGCAAACTTACACAATCAGCAAGGGATCAAATAATTATTTCTTTCACTGCACACGCACGAGTATAAGCCGAGGCACCTTATTTTACCACAAACAAAAACAGAGAAAACTCCCTTGGTGCCTCGATGTATAAAATGATAGTCCCCAGTAATCAGCCACATTACACACATATAGCTCAGCTACATGCACATTACACACAGCACTGCTGCAGGAACATATAACACACACACACAGCTCTGCTTCAGCTCATCCAGCAGTGATCACAACCAGTACAGCAGAATTCTGCATACAATGAGCAGCATCACATGACTCCCCCCACCTCCTCCGTGTGACATCATCACAGGTCCTGGAAGCACACAGCAGTCCCATGACTCCCCCTCTCCCCTCCGTATGACATTATCACAGGTCCTGGAAGCACACTCCAGCACTTTCAGCTGAGTGAGGCGAGTTGTACTTTGGATACATAGAACACCAGTATAAGCCAAGGGAGGCTTTTTCAGCTTAAAAAGTGAGTGTGTGCGTGTGTGTGTCACACACAACGGCCAAAACTAAAACTACCATATACATACACACTTGCTGTGTTTTGTTAATCTGCCAGAGTGGAATAGAGAGCGTTCAAAATATCAAATATAAGCCCTTAAACAAGAGGTACAAACCACATATTAATTCAGAAAGGTTTTAAAGTTCAATGTTAAAAAGTAAACATTTAAAAAAATATAAAACACTAATCTCAAAAGCATAAAATGAGGCTAGGGAGATGCCATATTTTTAAGGGATCAGCTGCTGGTCCCCAAGAATGGTCAAGTATTTGCGTTCCTATGGGATGCTTACTTTTAGACCATCAATAGACACTATTAAACCTACAGGTTGATTAAGAAGCATACATTTTTATATCTGTTAACAAAGCTTCATGAGAGAGACATATACACTTCTTTCTGTTTGCAGGACTTCACAAGATAATTGACGAAGCTCGGCAACAACCACACACAATTTTCAAAAAGATCATACACAGAGTGGCAATAAGAACAAGAGTCAAACCTGATTCTGTTGGAGTGGAGGCTGGGACTGTCCATCGGGAGCCTGGCCCTGGCTTTCATTCCCTCCAACTGGAGAGCCACGGGTCGTGGCTGTCATACTCGACACAGGGCAGATCTTTGCAATTTTGTCTGTTTATGTAGCAGTTGTAAGAGAAGAAATTATAGTCCCTTTAATAAAGACGACAAGCCGGCATACGTCTGACTTACGAAGCTCCACCTCAAACACAAAACGTTTTGCAGAGACCATTGCATAACCTGTTTGGAGGAGAAAAAACATATATATGAGGACAGAGATTAGGAAAAAAAACAAAAACACATTAAGATCATTGCAGAAGTAGTCTACATCTCTAGTCTATGTCTAAACGATGACAGCTGCAACGACATAGAAAAGAGGACTCCATCTCAAAAGATCAAACATGCATAGCCAAAGTAGAAGGTTTATTTAAAACCAAGCTATACAGTAACAAGAGCTACAAGTATGCTCAGAATTACAATAGAAATTTGGGGGAGTGGGTGGGGTGTGCTGCATATCTAAAACGCAAGCTCAATAGTAGTAAATCAGAATCAGTCGTGTTCCTAATAAATAATCTAGATGGACCTCAGAGAAATATAGCGTTAGTGTAAACGTAGTGTAGGACCCACCTGCATTGAGGTCTCGTTGAAAGTCGAAGGTGGGCTTAAGCAATTTTGCGCAAAAGTGTGAACAAAAAACCTCATAAAACGTATTTTTTTTTTTAAAAGCAGAAAGTTTTTTTCAACGTATTCTATTTTTGTGTGCTGCTGTTATTGTTATGTGTATTTAGATTACAGCCGTCACAGCGTGCACCCACATTTAAAGTTTTTTTTAGAGGTGCTGAACCAAATGTTGTGTATTCCTAATAAATAAAGCAACCTTACCAACATCACTGAAGAGGTCATGATAATGTGGGTTTCCCCACCCTCCTCCCATCCATCAGTCCCCTGATGAGACCATTTTTTCCACAGAAATACAGCATGTTGGAACATGGGTACAGTAAGAGACTGGTAGGGATATTCTTGCGGTGCAAGTTCCAGGTGGAGGACGGGGGTCACCAATGTTCGAGCAAGAGCTCCATGAATGGGTTCATAGAGACAGTAAGGCCAAGACTAGGATAAGACAAGTGTTTATAACACAGAGTGGAGAATGCCTGTCCCTTAATATTAACCCATCAGGCCTGGTCATCTGCATCTCTAGAAACAATGGTAAGATCGCTCTATCCCGCCTTTGCTGCTTTTAGAAGATTACCTTTGTGCTTCTTATACACTTTGCACAATTAGGCCATGTTCACATGGCTTAAAATGGGCCGTATTTCGGTCTTTAATTAGGCGCCGGAGTGCACAAATTACGGCTGGAATACGGCCCAGTTCTCAGAGAACTATGGATTACGTCTCCTCTCCCTGCTGGGTGAATACGGTGAGTGGGGAGAGAAGTTACATGTGATTTACCAGCGGCGTATACGCGCCGCTGGTAATGCAAGTCTATGGGCCGGCCAAGTGCTGGCCCCCCGCTCCCGTCCCCACGGCGTAATTGCGGGGCGTGATTACGCCCTGCAGTTAAGCCGTGTGAATATAGCCTTAGGCTATGTTAACACGACTTAATTGCGGGACGTATTTCGGCCGCCAGCCCATAGACATTCATTATTCTCGGCGTGTATACGCCGTGAATAAGTAGCATGTCACTTCTCTCCTCGCTCGCTGTATTGTGCGAGCGGAGAGAGGAGATGTAATCCATAGTGCTCTATGAGAACTGTGGATTACCGTAATGACTGGGACGTATCTCACCCCGTATTCCGCGCAGTACGGCGCGAAATACGGGGCGAGATACGTCCCAAAATAAACCGTGTGAACATAACCTTACCTGAAATACTAAGTTAATTATTAAATATTGATTATTGATACATTATTAAAAGTTCCCATATTTATCCAGTGTGTATGGGCAGCTTTACTGCCTAGAGGGTAGGGCTCTGTCAGGTTTGGTAATGGCGTCGAAAAATTAAGTGGTCAAAGTATTTGTATCAGAAACCAGCATATAAATTGAGACTGCAATATTTCTCAGTGAGAGGAGAGGAACCAGTCACTGCCAGACCTCTTTGCTTATGTGTTTGGCCACCTTAAAAAGGGTTTTCCCCATCACAGCCCGTGCTGCTGCTGGTCATTAAAAAGAAAAAAAAGATGTATGCTTTACCTAATACAGGCCTTCCTTACCCCTTCAACTTGCTGTCTCCATGGTTACGGTCTCCATTACCAGCCACCACTGAAAGCACATAGTGGTGGTCGGTAGCCAAGGAGACGAGAGCATGTTGACTGAGCAAAAAAGGTCTGCATTAAGTAAAGCATACATAATTTTTAACATGCACTTTACAGTTATTGGCCCTTGCAGTAGCAGCACTTGCCGAGATGGAAATACCCTTTAAGGCCCTGTTTCCATGCTGGATATTGGCGTGGAAAGTATGCAGCTTCTGCAGCAAAATTCATGTTCTTTTACCAACAGAATCTAGACAGAAAACAGCCCATTTTGCAGAACATATGTCACTTATTCCACAAAATTTCCACAAGGGAATCTGGTCAGCAAAGAGGACACAAATAAGCCCTATTGAACGGGGCTATTTCACATTCAGACATATGTCAAGAGAACACCGCACAAAAGAAAGTCTGCGGTAGAAGCCAGAGAGACGCGGCAGATTTTCCAACTAACAAAGAAGCTGAACATTGATAGTCTGTCCCAGGGGCAAGCCATCAATACTAGATCAGTGGTGATTTAACTTCCGGCATCCCCACCTACCATAACCCGCCATGTTCACCTTTCATGGTATACTAGGCAAAGCTACCAAAATTAGGAAGCAGCTGTGCCTTGTACTGCAGCTCGGGCCCATTCACTTATACAAAATAAAGCTGTACTACAAATGCACAGGACTATGTCAATACTACCACCTCCAAACCCCTGTCCCTGGGTAAAGACATGTTCTTTTATCAGTGTTGCGCCGCCAAACAAATGGGCCCCCGGTTTACTAAACAACGTCGTCTATAATAGGCTCCAGCGTCATGTGATCAATTTAACAGGGGGGTCAGTAAAAGGGGTTTTACCGAAGGGCCCGGAAAAGAAAGGGGATTTAAAGAGAAACCGGGCACAGTTTTTTTCCCCCCAGGGTTTAGGAAAAAGAACGAGTATGCCAAACATGTTTTCCAAACCTGTGTTTCCCCAAAATTTTGTAAGAATTTTTAGCAAATTTTTGGTTTTATTTAATTTCTCAAAAACCCGGGAGTTTTTAGCCAGAAAGTTCCCTTCAAAAAGTCCTTTAGAGAGTCAGTTTTTTTTAAACCCGGGCCCAAACGGAGGCTAGGGCCCCGCCCCCCTCAAATGAAAAAACCTTTTTACTTTGAATAGGCAGAAACGTGGGGAAAAAACTGTCGTGGGCCCGGGGTAGCCTTTGGTGGGGGGAAGGGCCAAAAAACCTCTCATGGGAAAAAGATTTTAGGGGTAAATTCTCTAAAAAAAGCTGCATCTTACAAATAAGGGGCACAGCGCTGGGAACAGCAGGTCTGACACAACTAGTGCTGTCCTCAGCAAGGGGGGGGGGGAACCTTTGTACGGTTCCCTTTAAAGGGAAACCACCGCGGGGGGGGATTTTTTATAAAAGCAAAGTACAGAAGGCTCTAGAAGTGACTAAGAGCATGAATGTGCAAGACCACTATAGCATTACTAATCTCCCATACAGATTTTCTCAGTACTATGTTATTTTGGCTTTGATTGTGATGCTTATGGTCACTATATAAAGACTCTGTATTTTTACCCTTATCCTATCTGGTCACCTTTACAAGCTCTACTGTAGACACTTTGCCATAAACCTTACCTTAAAGGGGTTGTCTCACTACAAGGATTGCTTTTTATGTTAAAGATCTTGCAAAAACAAGTCATTGCCAAAATTTTTTCCATTAACAGGTCCTACCTATTCTGAGATTTTTCCCCCCTTGTAGGGCCTTTCTTTAGCTCCTCAAGTCCTATAGCAAAAACTGTTTGAACTCTCCTTATAGGGTGCCCACTTTGGTTTCTATAGCCACAGGACCCCGGCTTCTACTGCAGCCGGTTTGAACCGCAACACGCCCCGAATTCAAATTGAAACCTGGGGAAAAAAAGGGGCTGAAGGGCGAGATAATCGTGTAGGAGACAAACCCCCTTTAAAAGGGAATTCCAAATTTGTAGGGGGAAATTTTGTTAAAAATGTATTTTGCATGTACAAAACCGAAACTGTGGTGGGAATTTTTTTATATTTGTGTTTTCAGCCAAATTTTCTAAACTTATGTGAAAAAAACTGAATCACTGCACATCTTACGGCAGCCTTGCCTGCAATGAGTGACTTTCTTTTACACATAATTTTTTTTAATCACACCCATTTTAAGAAGTCTTTACCAAAAGAAAAAATAGCATTTTAATTTGGATTTAAAAAAAAAGTTGTTCCCCCCTAGACTTTAATGGGGATATCCCCGGGGATATACCAGAGGTGGGATCTGCATCTATCTCAAGAATTGGCCCACCAAAGTTGAAAAGCAGACTGGAAAGCCGCACGGCTCTGCATTCTGTTGTATGGGAGTTCCAAGTACAGCCGGGCACTGGGTTTGGCTCTGCTGGAAACTCCCATACAACAGAATTATATCTGGCTTCTTAAATAAGAAGCTACTCGGAAGGCCACTGTGGAGCTATGTACTATTCTGGACAAATACTAAAAATCTCTTAAAAGCAATGGTGCTCTATAGATAAAACAGCACTATAAAAAGAAAACGAAGTTTTTAAAGGCCCATGGGGAACACAAAATGAAAACACATGAATAATTTTTTTTAACCTGTGGATTAACAAACACATTTAAAAAAAATACTGGTCTTTAACCCCTTCCTGACATTGGACGTTAACGGTACGTCCTAATGGGAAGTACGTTCCCACAAATGGACGCAACGGTACGGGCCCGCACTTTTTTTCGGGCTCCCCAGCGGGAGCCTTTCAGGATCGCCCCACATGGGATCATTTGGGATATTAACCCCATCAACCCCCTAAGGGCCCCGACGGGGGGGGGGGGAATTTCGCCTGCTGGCTTTAGCAAAACGCTCCCACCCGACAGTCCCAAACAGTTTAAAAAAAAACACTTTTCCCGGGCTTCTTTTGGGCGTCACCATTTCCCCCCAAAAGCATTGTGGGGTTGCCGGGTTAAAGGTTTTTTGGAAAAGTTTTTCCCTAAGACCGGTAAATAGCAGTTCTGCTCTGTATTTATCTCTATTGTATCAGTGATTTGAAGATCACGGATACAAATCCCCTTTGGGGAAAAAAAAAAAAAATTTAAACAAAAAAAAAAAAAACACGTACACCACACTTTTCCCTTTTACAATGCCAATTACCCCAAAAAGATAAAAAAGTACACATTTGTTAGTGCGACCTACTCTATAAATCTGTCATGTTAGGCCATGTTCACACGGCTTAAAATGGGCCGTATTTCGGTCCGTAATTACGCGACAAAGTGCGCAAATTACGCTGAAAACGGCCCAATCATTATGGTCATCCACAGTTCTCACAGAGAACTATGGATTAAGTCTCCTCTACCTGCTCGGCGAATCCGCCGCGGGGGGAGATAAGTGACATGTCATTTTCTAGCGGCGTATACGCGCTGCTAGCAGTGACTGTCTATGGGCCGGCGAGGTGCCGGCCCCCCCGCTCCCGCCCCCGGCCACACGGTGTAATTGCGGGGCGTAATTACACCCTGCAAATACACCGTGTGAACCTAGCCTTAATTAGCCCACATGGAGAACAGTTTATATATTAAAAAAAAAAAAAAAAGCAGTCAAAGAATTGCGATTTTTGTTCATCCCACAGCACATAAAATGGAATAAAAAGCAATCAAAATCTCATACCGTATAAACACCAAAGTTGTACCAATTAAACCTTTTTTTCATCCCACAAAAAACCCTCACATAGCTCTGTATAAAGAAAAAGAAAAAACACAGGATTGCTGTATTTTGTTCAAAATGCCTCACAAAATCCTTGAACCGCATAATGGTACCAATCAAAACCACAACTCATCCCGCAAAAAAAAGCCCATCATCATCTCCATATACAGAAAAATAAAAAAAGTTGTGGCTGTCAGAATAGGACAACATAAAAACGCATTTATTTGTAAATGCATTTCTATTGTGTAAAAGTAATAAAACAAACTACAGGCAGTCCCCGGGTTACAAACGGGATAGTGACTGTAGGTTTGTTCTTAAGTTGAAATTGTATGTAAGTTGGAAGAGGTAGATATATTAAATGTAATTCCAGCAAAAAATATTTTTTTTTAGTTTTGGATAGTGCAGGGAAGGGCTTTTACATTTGTTGTGTTGTCTGTGCCCTTTTTTAGAAGATTTCACCTAACGTTCTGTATCTCATGTGCAGCAGTGGCATGCTGGCACTTGGTTATCATGGGGCGTGATCAGTGTTGAATGTCAGCCACGCCCCATAAGGCTCCGTTTCTGTCAATATGTCAGGAAAAAGCCTAGTCCGCCGGCCCACTCCTGGGTCGACGGCCTGACTTGGGGTGTATCTCGACGTTGCGTTGCCCCTAGGGGTGCGCAAGGTCAGCCAGATACTGTTCCACTGTTAACCCCTGTCCACACGGGCACAGGGAGACAAACAGGCTGCCACCATAAGTCTCCGTTTGTAACTAGGGGACGTATGTAAGTCGGAACAATGTAAGTCGGGGACTGTATATAAAATTTATATAAATTGTAAGGCTATGTTCACACAGCAGTAATTGCAGAACGCATTTCGTCCGTGTAGAAGGGGGCGGGGCGGGTGGGCAGGCAGCCCGTCGGCTCCATAGACATTCATTATTCATGGCGTGTATACGCCGTGAATAATTGCCATGTCACTTCTCTCCCTCCTCGCCGTATTGTGCGAGCGGGGAGAGGAGATGTAATCCATAGTTCCCTATGAGAACTGTGGATTACCGTAATGACTGGGACGTATTCCAGCCGTAATTCGCGCAGTACGGCGCAAATTACGGGCCGAAATACGTCTCAAAATAAGCCGTGTGAACATACCCTAATTGTACCAACCTGCATAATAAAGTTGTCCTGTCATTTACACTGCATGGCGAACGCTGTAAAATTGAAACCCACAAAACAACCGTGTCCACCCTGCCCCCCCATTTTCATCGCCAATGCTGAAAACTATGAAACACCTGTACAATACACCCCTAGATGAGATCCATGAAGGATGCCGACTCCATAATGGGGTGACTTCTGGTAAATTTCACCTGTTCTGGTACATTGAGGGCTTTGCAAATGCGACATGGCATCCACCATTTCCAAAAGCCAAATAGTGCTCCCTCCCTTGTACACCCTGCCATGTGCCCAAACACCAGTTTACACCCATATATAGGGTACTGCTGAACTTGGAAGAAATTGCGTAACAAAATGTGGGGTGCTTTTTTCCCCAGAATTCCTTGTAAAAATTAAATATTTTTAGCTAAAATTGCAGATTTAGCCTAACGCTAAAAGTTTTTGGGAAACACCTGTAGGGTTTTGAAATTTCACCTCCACTTTGCTTTCATTCATGTGAAACACCTAATGGGTTAATAAACTTCCTAAATGCTGTTTTGTGAAAAGTGATTTCATCACTTGTCTTATCCGATAGCAGGGAGTGAAATCATCACACAGGTTGCCCCACAGAATTGTGGACATCTTGAGAACTTAAGTGTTATTTGATATTACAAAGACAAACTTTTTTTTTTCTTTGTTTACTTTAGCGCTGGAGCTTCTCTGGACTTTAAACAAACATCTCCTGCTCTCAAGTAAGAGTAATTAGCAGACCTTTGAAAAGGGAGCTGATATGCTAATCACGCACAGCCTGACCAGAAAGAGAAAGAATGCATGAAAGAAAGTGGCTTGTGGCTCTGTGAAACAGCATGGTGAGACAACCCCTTTAAAACCTCCTTCTAACCTTAGGCTTTGGCCTCAAACATTGCATTAAAAACTGCACCTCAAACGGCTTTAAAACTTTCATTTTCCATTTAAGCCTTTTGGGTTGTTATTTGAATTGCACCCCTATTACAGCTCCCTAGGGGGACTATATTTGGGTACACAGTTTCCGTGATCACCTACGACTAAACAGCGGTGGCCATAACAAAAGGAGAGAGAAAAAAAAAAAAAAAAAAAAAAACTCTTCAAATACCAACCCTTTCAAGCACAAAAAATTTAAAAGCAGGGGGGGGGGGGGGGGAAAAAAAAACAAAACCCACATTAAAAAGGGTTAAAAGGGGATCTTTTTTTAGCCTTTTCCCAAATAATAAAACGGGTTTTTTTTACCAGGTTCTGCTTTTGGGAAAAAAAAAAAATAAAAAATGCATGGATTTTTTTTCCCCCTCATCCCCAATCCCCCCCCCACCAGCACTATATATTTGTATCAGGGTCAAGCAATACCAGTGCTAAAAGCAGGACCGGGAAATTTGAAGCAATTGGGCAAATTTCAAAACCAATTTTTTTGCGGAAACTTACATTTGAAATTTCCCGAGGTTTTGCCATCCCGCACCCCCCTTAGCCCCATGCTTTTCTTGGGCGCATATTGCGGCAAGTAATTGACATGTAAATTTTTATCTCCCTGTGCGTAAAATTTTCGATGGGATTGTACGGGGAGGGAGGGGAGGCAAATCCATAGTGCTCAAATGAGAACATGGATTAGGGTCATTTCGGTGTGCACCCTCGCCCCGTATTGAGCGAAAATTTACATGGCGAAAATTGCGTGCCAAAAAATTAAAACCTGTGTAAACCTCCCCAAAAAATTACTATTTGTCTGTTAAAGGGTTTGACCACTTGCTTTCACTTGAGATGTATGTAATAGGAAATCATCCTGTTACACGTATTAAAAATACTGCTCTTGTACCTCCTTAAAAAAATAAAGCCCACATTCTTGCCCATAAAAATGGCTTCCATGGCGACACTGTTTTTGGAAAAAATTCATTTTCCCCCCTGGAGAAGATGCCATATTCTTTTCTTTCATCAAAATCAAACCCCGTTTCCCCGAAAAAAAGAAAAAACGTTTTTATTAATTTTTTGCTCCTAAAGATGCATACGTCTTTTTTTCCCAAGGGGATATCTTATTTTTCCTTTGAAAAAATTTAATAGCATGCTACACTAGTGTGTGTGTGTAAAATATATGTTTAAAATTTAAGTCACAAACCCTAGTAAAAGTGTAGTTTAAAGGAAAATTTTTGGCAGCTGATGACTTCTCAAAGGAGGCTAGTGTGGGCGGGGCTGGGACTTGTGGAACTAGAAGTCCATCAAAGCCCCATCAGCCATCCTGGGGAATGTGGGTGTGTCAGTATTCATTGCTCTGTTTCCCCCCTCTTCCCTCTTTCTTTACATGGAAAAATTTTTCTACTCTCCTTTGGTGTTCGGGACCTGTGGGGGACATTACCCGTCACATGACCTCCCCGCACAGGGCCTTAACCCTCTTTAAAGATTTCCGCTATGTCTTATTTTTTGTTGGGGGGGGGCCTTTTTATTAGGGAATTCAAAAAAAATCTCTGGGTGTCTTAAAATTTCGGGGGGGTTTTTTTTTTCGGGGAAAAACTATGCTGGAATTTTTTTTTCCCCAAACCAAACCCAACAAAAGACAAAAATAAAAAAAAAAAAAAAATGAAGCTTTATTAACATGACATCACCCAGGTAAGGGGCCGTTTACAAAATTTAAAACCACATTTTAAAACATTCTGGAAAAAACCCTTAAAAAATTAAATTCCCCCCTTACTTCAATTCGCTCACCACATAGAGGTCATTCAAATTTTTACTAACAACCCCCCAAAAGGGGGTCACATGACTAAATTTAAACCCCCAAAAGTTACTCCAATTTAAGCCATTACTATAGACAGGGAATTTTGGGCTTTTACCATTTTTTATTCTAGTTTGGGGGGCCCCCAAACCCACAGAAATAAAAAAGGTACAAAAGAAAAACCCAAAAAATGGTTTTTTTTAGAACACGGGGAAAACCAAAAAAAACAAAGTAACTCAACCACAATCGCGTAGAACAATACATTAAAAAATGTACATAAAAGGACCCCAACATTCAGTTCCCCCTTAAAAAGGGGCCACCCCAGTTTTTCCCCCCTTAGTTCAGAAGACACTGCTTTTAGGTATCAGCAGTACCAGTAACTTTGCTTATCTGAATATAGGATTTCTGACTGATGCAACACAGTAAGGTCACAGGACCTGCACTCCGATTAGCAGAAAGACACTGGGCCTCATTTACCAAAACTGTCCAACAGGAAGACTGTCCTTGTGGGCACAGCAACCAATCAGTGCTCAGTTCATTTCCTATACTCCTCTGGAAAAATGAAAGCAGAGCTCTGATTGGTTGCTATGGCCAACAAGGTCAGTTTTATTGCTAGAATTTTGGTAAACGAGGCCCAGTATTTTGACTCATCATAGTGCAGGTCATGTGACCTATCCGCAATCACATACACCCCCATATAGAAATTCAACACCGGTTAGGTGCGAGCGGCAACACCAAGGTCCCCATAAACCCGAAATTCAATCTCCATATAAATCAGTGCTACATTGAGAACACTGGGGAAAAAAAAAATTGGTTTTGGTGTCTAGAAATGTTGCCCTTACTCTGGGTATTTGTGTTACTAGTTTGAAAATCCCATCCACTTTGTTCTAGCAGCTCTAGTTTACAGGGCTGTGGAGTCGGCAAGCCAAAGCCCCGACTCCGACTCCTCAATTTCCCAAACCTCCGACTCCCTCATACATGGCGCATGTTTAAAGGAGTTGTCTCCCCACAGGGTTTCAAAGAATGCATGAAAAATTCCCCTGTCACTTCCTGGTTCATACTAATTTTCATAAGCTCTGTGCTTGTACAGCTATGTTGTGCTTTCAGATGCTAATTAGATTAGATTAGCTTCTCAAACTACTCAAAGGACTTTTATCTGATCCCCAAAACAAAAGCCCTAATTACAGAGCTGTTTACTGTCTGGCAGCACAGGACACTGACTGACACTGTGGACCTGTGTGATGACTCACTCTCTGTTATCTCATTGAACAAACAGCCCCAGGAGATTTGTTTACAGGTCAGTTACTGAGGGAACTGAAATAGCCATGGAGGTAATAAATTCACTTGTATCTATTTAGGGAAAACAGAGGACCAATGCAATATATTTGGAAAATGTCTTAATTTTGTGTTCCCTACAATTTGAAAGCTATTCTTTGTAGCGAGACAACCCCTTTAAGTTTCATAGTTTGTAAGGCCGAAAAAAGACAAGACGTCCATCCAGTTCAGCCTGTTGTGCGAAGGTTTTTGATCCAGAGGAAGGTAAAAACCCCCAATGAGGTAGAAGCCAATTGTCCTCATTGTAGGGAAAAATTCCTTCCCGACTCCAATCGGCAATCAGAAAAATCCCCGGATCAATGACCCTCTCCTGAATTTCCCAGGGCAACTATAACTTGTATATTATTACGCTCCAGAAACGCATCCAAACCATTTTTGAACTCGGTTATTGAATTCACCATGACAAGTCCCCTTGGCAGAGGAAATTTCCCTAGTCTCACTGCTCCTTTTACAGTAAAGAATCCTTTCTATGTTTATGTAGAAACTTTCGTTCCTCAAGACGTTAGAGGATGCCCCCTTGTTCTAGATACAGCCCTGGGTATAAATAAATCTTGGGGGTGATCTCTATATGGACGTTTGATGTATTTAAACATATTTATATGTCCCCCTGAAGCTGTCTTTTCTCTAAACTAAACCCCAATCTCCTCTTTCTGGGGACTGTAGTCCACCCAGTCCTTTTATTATTTTTGTTGCCCGCCTTTGTACCTGTTCAAGCTCTACAATGTCTTTCCTGTGCACTGGTGCCCAAAACTGTACACAATATTCCATGTGTGGTCTAACCAGTGACTTGTATAGTGGGAGAATAATGTTCTCATCATGTACATCTATGCCCCTTTTAATGCACCCCATGATCCTATTTGCTTTGGCAGCTGCTGCCTGACACTGGCTGCTACAATTAATTTTACTGTCCCCAGGTTTTCCCAAGTCCTTCCCCATGTCACTTTTTACCCACCCTTTTTTTCCATTTAACATGTAATCATGTAATGGATTTTATCTTCCCATGTGCATAACCTTGCATTTATCTGTGTTAAACCTCATCTGCCATTTCCCTGCCCAGGCCTCCAACTTATCCAGATCCCTTTGTAATAAACACTTATCCTTTTATTGTGTTGATTACTTTAATAGCTTTAAAAGACTCTGCAAAGATCGATATTCTACTGTGTATTCCCTGTGTAAAAATCATTAATGAAAATGTTAAAGAGGATAGGGCCCAATACTTACCCTTGTGGTAACCCACTAGTAACAGCGATCCAGTCTGAGTATGTACCGTTAGAAAACAAAGGGTAGTAATTATCACTAAGTCAGTTACTTACCCACTTGCACACATTTTCCCCCAGTCCAAGCATTCTCATTTTATTTTGCAACCTTTTAGTGGCACCGTATCAAATGCTTTAGAAAAATCTAGATATATGACATCCAGTGGGCCTCACCCCAATCCAGTCTAGCACTGACTTCCTCATAGAAGCTGATGAGATTAGTCCCGACAGACCATCCTTTATAAAACCCATGCTGAACGGGCGTTATACATTTATTTTCAGTGAGAAAACTCCAGGATAGCATCTCTAAGAAAACCCTCAAACATTTTACCTACAACAGAGGTTTAAGCTTACCGGGCTGTAGTTTTCCTGGATCACTTTTTGACCCCTTTTTGAATATTGGCACCACATTTGCTATTCGCCAGTCCTATGGGACATACCCAGTTATTAGACAGTCCATAAATATTAAGAATAGGGGCCTATCACATTAATTAAATCCCTTAGTACACGTGGGAGTAAGCCCTATGGACCTGGGGAGTTGTCTATTATAATCTTCCAAAGGCGGAGCTGCACTTCTTCCTGGGTTAGTGATAACCTTACTGTAGTATAATGGTCACATCAGGTTGTTTATCACCTTATGATACAATAATCAAGCTATTTAGGTAGAACAGACACTGACAAGCAAAAGCGTAACAATTGTTTTGATCTTTGAACACTTGTGGGAAAGAGTTGAAGAAAAAGCTGTATTTGTATCCAAGTCCGTCTGCCCCAACATTGGAATGGTAGAAGAGACCTGGGATCAGATTTTAGTCAAGATGTGCTTGAATCTGATTCAGAGCCAGAAGGTTTCCCAGCAGAGCTGAAAACCAAAAGGTGGATTTCCCAAATATAAAACAAAATAATAAAAATTAACACTTTGATTTTTAGGAGCAAAACTGTAACCCAAGCAGATGCTTTAAAAACCTGCAAGTCAAATTTATGTATGATATGGGTCAGATGACTGTATATAAAATTACAATAGCCTCATGTACAAAGCTGTAATGGATAGTGAGATATGGAGCCTGAAAGTCACAAGTTCAAAACATTTTTACCATTTTGCTTGTCAGTGTAAGATATATTTAGTGGACATGACTTTAGGACACAAAAAAAATTGTAAATATGCAAACACTGCAGGAACATTTGTGGAGTCTCTGAAAATTTTTTCTGAGAAAATGGTATTGCCTCCATCAGAGCCTGCATACATGACCTCGCATCTGATCTCATTATTCCAGGCTAGAGAACATCCTCTTACACTAACTTGGGTTGGGGGCAAAGCCCGGGGGACCACAGGGGCAACATCTCTAACAATGTCAGGGTATAAAGGAATTGCCTCAGCCACAGTCAGTTTTGATGAATGGTTGATCTTTACTTCTTTTTAAAACAGGAAAATTTTGCCCCGGGAAAACTGTTTGCCATGGGAGCGGAATCTTTTCCCCCGGGGGGGCGTCGCCCGCTCCCTGTCATCAATTTTCCTCCTCCCTGTGATAGGGGTGAAAAATATGGGAGCAGTAGCACCCCGGGGCCCGGGACCCAATTCCTCTTTGCATTTCATCGAACTAAAATGGGGCCAACTTTTTTTAAAATTTTTGGGGGTCGGTCCCCTTTTATACAACTCCCCGCAAAAAGGAAACCCAATCGGGGCTCCAAAAGGCCCCGCTAGTTTTTGAGAGGGGTTTATTGCTTAATTTTACATTGGTTCTTTATTATTCTTTTTTATATTGATATGGTTTCAGGGTTTAAAAAGAATGGAATTTGTCATGTACCCTTAAAGTTTTCTGTTTTTCCAAGGTGTTTAAAAACCCCTTTCCCAGACATTGGGGGTAGGGATACGCCCTAAACGGGAAAATGACTTCCCGCAAATGGACGTAATTTAAAGCCCTGGTGATTCCCCCTTGGGCTTGCGGGCGAGCCCGCGCGCGAAACCGGGGGCATGGGAACCAGCGGGTTTAAAATTTCCCTAGGCTTCATCCCATCCCCACCGGCCGGGGAATTTTTGCCCGGCCGTGGGGGGAAAAACGGGATCATTACCCGGGAGCCTGTCATGGGCCCCCAATAAGGGAAACCGAGGGGAGGGGGTTTAGCTCCCTCTGCCTAGTCGGCAAAGGGAAGCGGCACGATGCCGCTTGCCCCCCCGACTCCTTTCCAGACCTTTTCCCCCGGTTTCTGTTTGAATGGGATTTCCGGGGAGTTGGTGACGTCACCATTTCCCACAAGCAAACTTGGGCATGGGTGTCCCCCTAGTTCCATGGCGACCTATGCACCAGCAGTAAAGCTGTTTCACAATTTGCCTCCCTTTAAACAGCAATCTAATGATTGGGTTTTCCCCCTGGGGTTTTGCGTTACAAACCTCCTGGGGGAAAAATTAAAAAAATTTTTGAAAAATTTAAAAAAAAAAAAAATAAAGTAAAAAAAAATTTAAAAAAAAAAAACAAAAAATAAAAATTCAAAAAACCCCCTACACGCCCTTTTCCCCCCTTTTCAAACGCCAATTTTCCCCCAAAAAAAAAATCAAAAATAAAATACCCATATTTGGTATCCCCCCTGCGTCGTAACGATCCAAACCCCAAAAATAGTCACGTTTAAATTTAACCCCTTTGGTGAACCCCCGTAAAAAACAAAAAAAAAAAAACAGTCACAGGGAAATTTCATTTTTGTGCATCCTGCAGCACATTTAAAAGGGAAAAAAAAAGCGACCAAAAAAACCCTATAAACGCCAATGGGTTTGTACCCCCAAATTTTAAAAAGTCCGTTTAAACCCGCCCAAAAAAAAAAAGGGGCTTACACGTCTCTTTTATAGGAAAAATAAAAAAAGTTGGGCTTTCAGAAAAACAAACGATTCATAAAAATTATTTTTAAAACAATAAGAACACTATTTTTTTTTTAAAAATGCTTTCCAAAATTTAAAAAAAACCCATAAATAGGGTTTTCGGGCCCCCAAA